>JZKD02S2207607.1:283823-301962 GCA_000966675.3 Picea glauca
CACCCTGCCACCCTTGTTTCTCTGGCTACAACCAGATGGAAGCTACAACTTCCTGTGTTCAAGCTCCCACTTGAACCTCTGAGGACAACAGTCCTCCCGAGCACCTCCCAACCTCTCTAGAATATTAATGTCTAAATAAACATTCAACTTTACAGATAAATCAATTCTTACCAATCTTTCTTTGTTCTGTAAATCTGGTCTACTGTACACTGTTTTGCTTCTCTTCTCTTCCTCTGTCTGTTCAGCAGGTATGCTCTACATCAACTCTTGCTCTCATTTCATTCTGTTATTCTGCTCTGCATTTGCTCTTTCTGTTATTCTGCTATTCTTATGCTCTTTCTGTCATTCTGCTCTTATTCTCAATCTCCTCCTGCGCATCATCTCCTCTACATTTCTCACGGTTTCATTCTTTTTCCCATACAAAACCAACCAACCCAACACAGTTTCTTTCATCTTCTTTTATACACTCTAACATGACGGTTCAACTTCCCAAATCCTTAGGCAAAAATACACCAACTGTCTAAGCAACTGAGACACCAACTGAAACACTAACTGATTTTCAATCATGAGTCCATTTTGCTAACAAATTCCAAACTCAGGAGTTAATCTGTGAGAAAGAATAGTAACCCTCTGATCACAGTCAAGTTTTATCCGCACCGTTGGATGAATTTTATTATTCTTGCCTTTTTTAAATCGAAATTCGGCATTCCTTATGTTCAATGTTCTTTTCACTTACAAATCCCGATTCAAAAAATTATGTAAAGCGGTCAGATCAACGATCCAGATCATGATCAGATATGACGATTCAGATTAAGTCGGGAATTCACTCATCACGAAATCGGAATTCCTGACGTTCATAGTTTTTGTCACTTACAAATCCCGATCCCCGAAACTCCGATAAGGAGTTAAATCAACGGTCCAGATCACTTCTTATCTTAACGACTGTGATTAAATCGCGAAATCACACATCGCAATTTCAAGGTTCTTGTTGTCAGGTGATTTTGACATTTCAAAGTCCCGATCCCCGATACTCCATGAAGAAAATCAACGGTCCAGATCTCATTCTCAATTCAATGGCTACGATTGAATCGCAATATCACATATCACGAAATTGGGGTTCTTGATGTCAAGTGTTCTTGTCACTTCAAAGTCCCAATCCCCGATACTGATTGGAATTAACGGTCCAAATCAAAGCTTGATCTGATGGCTCAGATTTCATCGCGATTTTGCATATTGTGATTATGCCCACTTCTCCTTGTCCTTTAAAGAGCATGCAGGTTATCCTTGATTCGACGATGGTCGGGTCTTGCGCTTGGATCTAAAAACTGAGCTATGTCCTCCTCTTCAGTGTGCTTGTCTTGTCTTCATTCAGATCTGACAGCCCTCGTTCTTTCGGGAAATTTGAATGAGATCCAACGGTTACTGACTCTTCTCCTACTGATTATTGTTGCACTGCTATTCATTGTTTTTGTAATCAATCCATCACCACAACCACAATTGTACTTTCCATCAATGACAAGTATACACTGCATGTAAATATGCTAACAATCCTCTGTACATTCTTCATGCCATTCGCTATCTGTTACATATTTACCAACACTGGGGTGTTCGTGTCTAGATTCCTGTTGATTGTGGTGGACGTGTAGTGTTTGACCCTGTGTGTTGATTCTGAAAATCTGAAACATCCTCTGTCTGAGCATTGAGCCTATGTGTGGAGCCTTGTCCGTAGCCATATCCATGAGACCATTCGCCATTGTTGAACCGGTGGGAAAGCCATGTCCATTTTTCCCCATTGGTTGTGTGGCCATGCAGTGCCAGACTACATGAGGACTTGTTGGCCAGTTGTATAACACTCTCTCCAGGTAAGAGAGGTGATTGAGGTTGGAAGAACAGGTTGTTGTCCTATGAGCGATTCTCTCCAAGAGAGAGAGTGTACAGAGGAAGGAGAAAACTCTTGGAAGGAACCTTGTAGCTTCCACAGAGCCCATAGACTCCCGGTCCGGCCTGTTGCTGTAACCCAAGGAAAGGGAGGTTAGCAGTCGAAGGACTGTCCAGGTGACAGAGAAGGTGTATACGCCTGGGGTGGAACAGACATGTGGGGAATGAGGGTCTGTGGGCAGTGAGCATGAGAGGTTTCTGGGAGAGAATTCCATCCTTTTGGTTGTGTGTTGTTTCCTTGTAACCTCAACCTAGCCTAGGATTCCTTGTCTTGGGGTGAAGCTTATTCCCAGCTCGGGGGTGACCCACTGTTGAGCTGATGAGCAGTGCGGTCTACAGCTGGGAGGTTCGTGGAAGGCCTGCACTTGGTTGGTGGAACTGCCACTGTTTCAAAGATAAGTACCTGATTATGTTTTAATCATGTTTTGCATGACTCTACTGCTTATGTTATCATGATTTCCACTGTGTATATGAATTAGTATGAAACGCTATTGATTGTTAATTATGGTAGTAACTCATATGAATACTCTATTAGAATGTGTTTATTTGTTTGAATGCATGTGGATTATATAATACCTGTATGAGTTATGTACCAAGTGCTCTTAAAGTTTCCTTTTAAGAGCGATTAAGCCATGGTAGCTGAAAATGTGTGCTACAGCTTGGTATCAAAGCCAAGGTTTCGACACTGAGCCTAGATGGTCCAGCGGAGCGGTCTTTGGAACAAGAATGCGAGGGGAAATTGGGTCTGGAAGGTTAATTTTGGACCCTGGTTTGCTCTAAAGTGTCAAGGAGTTACTTGACGAGTTTTTAAGCTCAGGAGGTATAGCGGCATTATGAAACTGCCGCTAGTGTGGTATAAGTCCACAGGGAGAGAGGACTCCACACCAGAAGTGTAGGAGCTTTAGGATCTGTTCGGGAGGGAAGGTGAACCCTCATGACCGTTAGATCTGGAAAGTGTGCACGGGGTTTAAATCCCTTTGGAAATTGCACAAGAGTGTGGAAATCGTGATACACGAAATTCCGAATTAGTTAGGAACCGTCTGAGCCGTCAGATCTCGACTGGAAAACCTGACAGCTGTTGGATCTGTCAAGATATATCTGAGGGTTAAAACCCTAGTGAATAGGGACAAAATCCCTGAAATATATCTAGACCGTCTGAATGACGGAGGCCACGTGTCATGAGATTACCCATTTCGAGAAATCAGGAATCGTAGAATCGGGAATCCTGATGACGAAGGCCCAGGATTTTTCGTGGTGAAAACCCCAGGATAGATCTGAACTGTCCGATGGATGGAGGTTACCTGTCGAAATATTAACTGCATCAGGAAACCATGGATCGATATTTTGGGAGTCCCGTGATTGAGAGTTCGGACTCTCGTGATGATAAACCCGATGAATGGACGAGATTCTTTCGGAGGATCTCAGGGTCTGTGATGACCGTTAGATGTGAGGAAGAGATGTCGGCTTTAATCCGGGGTGTGAATGTGCATTAAGGTAAGTAACAAGTAGATCTGGATGGCTAGAGTCCACCCACCCAGATCTACGGTTGAGGTTCAATTCCGGATCCCCCTTGTTGTTCTACCTTTAGCGGTGGGGGGGGGGGTCCGGAATCAGACGTGCAACTCTTGAAAGGTTGAGATTAATTCACCTTGATCAATGGTGCTCAGGTGAGTTCCAAACCCCCCTTTCCATTCTGCCATTAATGGGGGGGGGGTCCAGAATAGTGTGGCATGTGAAATAGGGCCCCTCTGCCACTTGTACTCGACTTAAAGGTGTGCGATGCGATTGATGTTGTAGATCTGAGAAAGATATGATCGTTGGATTTTTCTAGGAATGGACATGGACACATGGAGATGTACCATGTGCCAGTGGGTCGAGAAGAGAAGTGAGATAGGTGGGACCTGATGACATCATTAAAAGCGATGTGGACCCTCATGAACGTGCCACGTGCCACCTTAGTTGTGGGTGACCATTGTGCTATGTGGGCCCGGAGGGTAAAGTAAGTCAGAATTTTGGAAGTTGGGGGTTGGAAAGGAAAGAAAGTCTGAAAGCCTCATGGACTGAAACCCTGAAACCTGAAGACCCGAAATCCCGAAGTGCCAAAAACGAAAGTTTCGAAAACACAAAAATTGCAGAACCGAACGAGAGCTCAGAAAACATAATTAAATCAAAATGTCTTTCATTCTTGTTCGTATTGGCTTATAAATGTTATGGATTGTTACAAAGGAGTAATGGCCTGAAAAAATTTGAATTTAATTGCACAGTGCATGTGCAGAGTTCAACGGAGGTCAGGACTCCAGTTAACCAACGTCGAGTATGGAGTGGGGAAAGGTACAGATTACCCCCGAAACAGAAGACAAACGGGAAGGAAAGGATGTCAATATGGGAGTGGAAGGATCAAACTCCAATGGGAAAAAAAAAGAAAAGGATAAGGAAGGACACATAATGAAAATCATTGAATTATTTCAAAGAGAGGCCAAGGTTCGCTGAGCTGATAGTCGAAATCTCATGAAAGTCAGGGATCAGCAGGGTGAATTAAACTTAAAATTTTTAAAGAGCCTGGAAAGAATAGAGAGGAAACTTGAGAAGGGAAGAGACACAAGTACGACGGAGAGTCGTAGAACCCATGGGAGAAGAAGTAGGTCGAGGAGTGGTAGCCGACATCTTAGTCACTCCCAAAGACATTCTGACAAGAAGACACACAGTAGTTCAAGCCCATCCCCCACCAGAAAACATCGAAAATCTGGAAAGGAGGAATTTAAAGGGGAGATGAACAAGATTAAGCCTCCAACATTCGATGGAGAACATAAGAAGGAGGAATATGCCAAGACATGGTTGCTTGGCATGAATAAATACTTTCAACTGCAGAATTATTCTGCCCATGCAGAAGGAAGAATTGCAATGTACCAACTGAAAGGAAAAGCATCCATGTGGTGGGATCAGTTTGTGCAGGTGCAACACATCAGAGAGAAAGAGGTCACTTGGAAGGAATTCAAGAGGTATTTTGAGAAGAAATACATGACTAAGATACTATGACAGAAAGATGAAGGAGTTCTTTGAACTCAAGCTAGGCAGCACGACTATTGATGAGTATGAACAAAGTTTCCTAGAACTACTGAAGTATGTTCCATTCATCAAATATGAGGTTGTCAAGATTCAGAGATATCTGAGTGGACTTCCACCTTCCATGAGTGACAAGATTCAATATGATGATCCTAAGACCATGGAAGAAACAATAAGAAAGGCAAAATGCTTGTATGAACAGCAAAGAGAAAGGCCTATCCTTCAGAAGGTTTGGAATGATGAGAGGAAATTTAAGAAGGAATAGAGGTAGAAGGGAAACAAGCCTTCCTTTTTTAGAAACAGTCCTTGGGGATAGTCATCTTTTAGAGAGCCCGGGAAAGTTGAAGGGAGTGAACAGGTGCCAAGACTACCACCTATGGAGTGTTGGGGTTGTAAAGGGAATCATAGGTACAGAGACTGCCCCCACAGAAAAGATAAAGCAAGAACTGTCCATACTGTTCAGCAAGCTAAAACAGTGGAGGATATGGGCAGCAGAATGTCGAGGATCTATGCAGCCCTGGAAAACAAGCAAGCAAAATTTCAATCGTACATGATTGAAGTGGAAGGTACGATCAACAACCGACCACTTGTTATTTTAATTGATTCAGGGGCTAGCCATAGTTATGTAGATCCTAGAGTGGTGGAAAGTTTGCATCTAACGAGAAGCAAACATGAGAAGTCTTGGTTAGTGCAGTTGTCCATAGGGACCAAGAGGAAGGTCAGTAAATTGGTTAAGTCCTGTTCAGTGGACATGAAAGGAATGAGAACTAAGGCTGAATTGAACATTCTTCCTTTAGGCTCATATGATTTCTTAATTGGGATGGACTGGTTGGACCAACACCATGCCCTTCTAGATTTTCATAACAAGAGGTTCACATGCCTGAACGAAGAGGGAAATCAGGTAACAGTCCAAGGAATTCACAGAGCCGTGGATGTCAGGGAAATCTCAGCCATGCAGCTGAAGAAATGTTACCGGAAAGGTTGTCAATTATTTGCAGCTCAGGTGGAAGAAGCATCCCGAGATGTAGTATCGAATCTAGAAGATCATGAGGTGCTCAAGGAGTTCAAGGATGTATTTCAGGAGGTACCTGGACTACCTCTGAAGAGGGACATCGATTTTTCTATAAATTTGATACCTGGAACAGCTCCAGTTTCGAAGGCGCCTTATAGAATGAGTACGCCAAAGCTGAAAGAGTTGCAATTGTAGCTCGAAGAGATACTAAAGAAAGGTTACATTCACCCCAGTGTGTCACCTTGGGGAGCCCCGGTCCTATTCGTGAAGAAGAAAGATGGGACGTTGAGGCTGTGCATTGATTTTCGGCAGTTGAATAAGGTTACTGTCAAGAACAAGTATCCTCTGCCAAGGATTGATGATCTTTTTGATCAGTTGAAGGGTGCGAAAATATTTTCAAAAATAGATCTCCGATCAGGATATCACTAAGTGAGAATAAAGGATGAGGACATTAGCAAGACCACCTTTAGAACAAGGTATGGTCATTATGAATTCACAGTGGTGCCATTTGGACTGACAAATGCACTTGTTGTTTTCATGTGCTTAATGAATGGAGTGTTCAGTAATTATTTGGACAAGTTTGTCATAGTATTCCTGGATGATATCTTGGTGTATTCCAAGACAGAGGAATAACATGAGCAACACCTGAGAATGGTGTTGTAGGTGTTGAGAGAACACCAGTTGTACGCAAACCTGAGCAAGTGATCTTTTTACCAAAGGCAGATCCATTACTTGGGGCACATTATATCTGAAGAAGGGATCGTTGTGGATCCTGAGAAGGTACATGCCATTCGAGAATGGCCAGTGCCAAGGAATGTGGAAGAAGTTAGATATTTTATGGGTCTGGCGAGCTACTATAGGAGGTTTATAGCCAGATTCTCAAAGATAACTCATTCTATCACTTCCTTGCAAAAGAAGGAGAAGAAGTTCCAGTGGACTAAAGAATGTGAGAGTAGCTTCCAGCGATTGAAGCAGCTGCTAACTAGTGCTCCAATCCTAAAGATTGTAGATCCAAACAAGGATTACGTAGTGTGCACAGATGCATGTAAGGAGGGGCTGGGAGGAGTTCTCATCTAAGAGGGATTTGTAGTTTGTTATGAATCCTAAAAGTTGAAGGAACATGAGAATAATTATGCCACTCACGATTTAGAGCTTGCAGCAATCGTCCACGCCTTGAGGAAATGGAGACATTACCTCATGGGAAAGAGATTCAAGTTGAGAACAGACCATAATGGTCTGAAGTATTTATTTGATCAGCCGACCTTAAATTCCAGGAAAATCAGATGGCTGGAGTTTCTGTGCAAATATGACTTTGATATCAAGCCTATCAAAGGGAAAGAAAATAAGGTGGCTGATGCACTCAGCAGAAAAGTGCACGAATTACATGTTGTAGCCATTAGCATGTACCGAACTGAGATGAAAGACAGAATTTTAGAAGCTGCAAATACTGATTTGCAGTACAAAAGTCTTGTAGAAAAGCTACAGTAGCGTGAGGGACCACAGACCAAGGAAGGTTACACCATGGGAGATGATGGTTTACTTCTGTATAAAAATAGAGTGTATGTACCCAATGTTCGAGAATTGAAGCTAGCAATTCTAAAGGAGATGCATAACGTGGCTTATGCTGGACATCCTAGATATCAGAAGATTGTGGCAGCAGTCAAAAGCCATTATTTTTGGCCGATTCTGAAGAAAGAAATCGTTGAATAGATCGCCAGATGTATGGAGTGCCAAAAGGTTAAGGCTAAGCATAGGCACCCAGTAGGGTTGCTGCAGCCTTTACCTATTCCTGAATGGAAATGGGACGTGGTAACAATGGATTTTATCATAGGATTGCCCATAACAAGCAAGAAGCATGATTCATTCATGGTGGTGGTGGACAAGCTTACTAAAGCTGCCCATTTTATTCCACTGAAAACCACCCACAGAGTAACAGATGTTGCTGACATTTTCCTAAAAGAAGTTGCACGCTTGCACAGAATTCCTAAGACAATTGTGTCTGATAGAGACCCGAAATTCACTTCGAATTTCTGGAAAGGACTGTTCAAAGGATTCAGAACGAATCTGAACTTTAGCACAGCATATCATCCTGAGTTTGATGGACAGATAGAGAGAGTAAATAGAGTAATAGAAGACATGTTGAGAATGTATGTGATGGATAAACCATCAAGGTGGGAAGACTACCTGCATTTGGTAGAATTCACCTACAATAATGGGTATCATGCGTCATTGAAGATGAGCCCATTCGAAGCTCTTTATTGAAGAAAATGCAACACTCCAGTGAGCTGGGATAATCCAGCTGACAGAGTAGTATTTGGGCCTGAGCTACTCAAAGAGATGGAAGACCAAATGATAAGAATTAAACATAATCTAAAAGCTACCCAGAACAGGCAAAAAAGTTACGCTGATAGTAACAGAACCCATAGAGAATTCAAAGTGGGTGACCATGTTTTCCTAAAAGTGAAAACTAACAGGAGTTCCCTGAGGCTGGGAAGTTGTGCCAAGTTGGTAGCAAGATTTTGTGGGCCATTTGAGATCCTGGAAAGGATTGGGCCGGTTGCATATGTTGTAACAGAAATCAAAATCGACTATGCTGCACAAGGAAAAGGAATGCTCTGGGATGGCTAGCCTTCTTGATGTAGAAGTGATGGGGTTAGATCTTCTTTTGTTAAAATCTATTGGAAAGTTTGCACCAGCTTGGAATGCTTGACAAGGTCAATCAAGTTTGTGTCCATAATAGAAAACTCAATTAAGGCTTCGATTTAGGTTGCGTTGTACACCTTTCACTGTACAGTAAATTAAATCAAGGGAATGGGATGCATATGCACCATATATGGCATTAATATGAATAATTTTTTTTAAACATACAAATAGATGTCCGGTCAAGGAAAATGAAATAAAAGTCCGAGTTAAATGGGGGATTTATAAAAAAGGTACGAAGGCCAAGAGCTTCATCTCCAGACTCTTAATAGGGAAGGTATCCTCTGATACTAAGAATCATTGAGCAATCAGGCAATCGAATTGTTACCACAGAAATGGACATCAGTCTCTATGCCATTTCCCTGAGCGCACTTACATGATCATTTATGGAGCTATACAAGTTATCTTGTGTCAAATACCAAACTTTCACAAGCTATGGGCCCTTTCAATAGTGGCAGCAACAATGTCATCTACCTATGCAATATTAGGATTCGGTCTCAGCATTGCCAAAGTAATCGAGAATGGGTGAAAATTGTGAATGAAGGGCTTGCTACGGGGCTATGCAATTGAACATTGATTGCTCCCCTCGTATGGAAGAACAGAACTAATGGTAAACCAATGTGGACTGATCTATCGAAATGTTATGCATGCGAACAGCGAGATGTACTTTCCATGGATCATACTTATGTTCCTCTAATAGTTGTTTATTCACATAAAATAAAAAAGGGTGGGCGAAACCCTGGCATACTGCATGGTGCAGAACGTGGAGGCGAGAGATTTAGGAGGAACACGTATCCGAATTGTGGAGAACCTTCGCATTTGTGGAGACTGTCATAATGCAACAAAGTTTATCGCCAAGATTGTTCCGAGGGATATGCGTGGGATAGCAGGTTGAGGGCTCTAGTAATGCAGTTGATGCCAAATGGAAACCTTGATGAACTCCTCCACGATCAGAATATTGCGCATACAAGTGAACGGTTAGATTTGTCAAAACGTGTGGGTATGAGCATATCAATAGCTCAAGCATTGGTTTATTTGCACGAGAATTTTGATTTTCCCATCGTACACTGTGATCTGAAGCCTGCAAAAATTCTTCTGGATGAAGATTGTGAAGCCCACGTGAGCGATTTCGGTGCTGCTAGAATGCTCGGCGTCCATCTCTAGCAAGAAAGCCCTAGCCAGGGAACATCTTCTGTTTTTTGAGGGACGAGAAGAAGTATTAAGTTCTCAAAAATGTTATTTTGGAACGTAGAAGGTGAAAAGAATTGTGAAAGAGGATTTTTTGGACCAAGTACCGGAGAAGGCTGATGATGACAAAGAGCAGTTTAACGGTCAAGTCATTTTGGATTTCTCGTCTGGTTTTCTCTTTTTCGGATATGACACCACGTCAATAGCAATAACCATGGTTGTCAAATACCTCATGGAAACACCCAGGGCTCTGCACGAATTGAGGGAAGAACATGAAGAGATCCTCCGTGGGAAGAGAAGAAACGTAAGAACCTGCCAAGAATCAGTTGGACAGTCGCATTCCAGAAGGAGTGATTCGATATCATATTCCTGACAAGAATAATTTCACTCAGAGGCGTTACCTTACACTGAATGAATATGAAAACGCTTCAAGAAAACTCAACGCCAATGATAACGGGTCCGATTCTAAGAATCTGACTAAGGGCTCCCTGTTGATCATCGCCAGTTGTATTAGTCAACTGGGTTTATTATACAGGCTAAACTGAGTACAAGATATTCAGCTAATCAGCTAAATATTTTAGCACAGCCCTGATGCGTTTTCTGACCGCCATGCAATCAGTCGTTGTAACCCTAATTTTTGAACGAGAACATTCTTCTATGTGGGCCTTAGAGTGGGATATCAAGCTTCTGATTTCAGTCTATTCGGGAGTTGTGGCCTCCGGAACATCGACCTGTATAACAACAAGAACATGGGCACTAAGCGTACTAGTACATATGCTCTCTGAGATTTACTTCATTTTTTACGATGGATCGTTGTCTCATTCAGATGGTTATCAGCCGTGAAAAGATTATGTTGTTGTCTCGCTCGAACGTGCCCATGTCAGAATTTTCCAGGTACTGAGAACTGTTAGAGATCATAAGGATGCCTGGAGAAATTGTCGAGAGCCTATGGATAGCCAATGAAACGGCCTTTAAGGAAACAAAGAAACGTATGCAACAAGGCATGGATGTACTCAATGGTTGCATAACTGGGTAACTGGACATTACGCAGGTCTGATGAACTAATTCACGAAGAAATAGTGTTGTGGAAATGCACCAACCAGCTGTAATCTAATGAAAAGACAACTGCTACTGTTAATTCTTAGCTGAGAGAGGTGATCCAACAAGAGGAACATATGCTGGATAGTATTTGGGATCAACTCAAGGATACCAAGGATCAGGCTGAGAATGCACGGAGGATTCGCATGAAGCTACAAAATATTTGTGAGAGTTCCCATACCATTACCATCATCCACAACTAGAGGAGAGCCCGAGAGCCTTGAGAGGCTGGGTTTGTAATGCATTTTTATCAAATATAGAATAGAGTTTCAAGAGATTCTATACTTTGTCACTGTCTAATTCCGTCTTCTTCATGTATTATTGTTTCTGAAGTTTTCATCACTTTTTTTTCTGCCTTATGTTCGTTATTTCAGCTTGTAATGGTTACAATTCAGTACAACCTCTGCTGTAGCTATTTTGAAGCATCCTTTAATGTGTAGTTTTTCCTCTGTTTTGCCGTGAGTAAAATAAGACCTGCGCTTTAATCGTTTTTCCTCATTTACAAGTTTTATTTGTGCACAGCCTTTCCTCTGTCTTTCTATAAGTGAGACAAGACCTGTGTTCAGATATTTGAAGTTCCAGTGTTATTTCTTCTATTGAAAGGAAGACTAGATGCTTGGATTTTTCTTTCAGTTTTGTTCATCCCTGTCTGCTATCCATCCTCATGATTTTTAAAATGAATTAGACAAACGAGGTCATGCCTTTTGTTTCTGATCTATAAATGAGTGGAATGACTATTTTGGACCTGGTTCTAGAAGCTTCTTATGACTGATCAATCAACCAGATTTATTTCTTTTAAAAATGTACTAAGACTTAGCTCTTTCATAGCCTAGAGTCAACTCTTGCGATAACAGCATACATGCTTGCATTACCTGCATCCATGACTGTACATAATGTGTTTCATGTTTCACTGCTTAAGAAATATGTATCGGATGCTAATCATGTTATCAATTGGAATGTGATTAAGGTGGAACCAGAAGGTGTCCTGCAAGTGCATCCTGTGCGCATATTGGACAAGAAAAGAAAACAGCTCTGGAATCGAGCTATAGAGCTTGTAAAATTCCAGTGGACCTGGTATGGTCCTGAGGACATGACATGGGAGCATGAAGAGGTTATGCGGGCAGAGTACCCGCATCTTTTTGAAAATTTTGAAAGGCTTGCAGAGACAGTGTAAGTTGCACTGAGGACAGTGCAAAAATAAGGGGAGGGGGATTGTAGTGTCCCCAAGGTCGAGCCCCGTTGTAAACCATGTTTGGAAAGGAATTGTAATTATGTTTTTTTTTAGGCTGGTGAGCCAAGTTTTTATAATCTAGAGGCTTATGTGTTGTTAGGCCAAGGAGCCTGAGTGTTGAAGGCTAGGAGCCTGTTGTTGTATATGTAATCACGCAGAACAATTAATAAAACATAAACACGGCCATGTGCAGACCGACCATGATGAATGAGTGAAGGGGGACTGAGAATCCATAGATTGGGAAAGGAATTAGGGGCTGGAAGGTGGGAAAAGGGGCTAAGGTTAAGCCTAGGGGGGACTTAAGCCTGGGAATAATATTTTAATATTATCCCAAAAGACATGTGCATTTTATGTTTTATCCTAAGTTTCTGGCAAGGGGAGAACATGCAAGGGAGATGTGTGCTGGTGGAACACATGCAGTTTCATGGGTGACAAGTGTCAACCCTAACGCATGCGAATAAAACATCCAGGGTGAGCCGTGAAAAAGGTTCCTCCTCCATTCTACCCGACCATCGGAAGGTGAACCCGTCCGACCTCTGCAAGAGATACCCTCGTGCACTCTGAACCAAAAAGGTTGATGTTTGTATTTTCTTCTAGAAGGTTGGACACCTTTTCGATTGTGAACCATTAAGTTTGAGTCGACCCCTGCGTGGACAACTCGTCACGCATCCCTGAGAACCAGAGCGTGGGTCTATCACGTGTTGCTGGATTGAGGAAATGGAAGTGTCCAGTCCCTGATAAGCCTGGTTATGCTATGGCACCTGTTGTTGTTGCCCTGGGGTGTTCGTGTCTAGATTCATGTTGATTGTGGTGGACATGTAGTGTTTGACCCTATGTGTTGATTCTGAAAATCTAAAACATCCTCTATCTGAGCGTCGAGCCTATGTGTGGAGCCTTGTCCGTAGCCATATCCGTGAGACCATCCGCCATTGTTGAACCAGTGGGAAAGCCGTGTCCGTTTTTCCCCGTTGGTTGTGTGGCCATGTAGTGCTAAACTGTGTGGGGGCTTGTTGGCTAGTTGTACAACACTCTCTCCAGGTGAGAGAGGTGATTGAGGTTGGAAGAACAGGTTGTTGGCCTGTGAGCGATTCTCTCCAGGAGAGAGAGTGTACAGAGGAAGGAGAAAATTCCTAGAAGGAACCTTGTAGCTGCCACAGAGCCCAGAGACTTTCGGTCCAGCCTATTGTTATAACCCAAGGCAAGGGAGGTTAGTAGCCGAAGGACTTTCCAGGTGATAGAGAAGGTGTATACTCCTGGGGTGGAACAGGCATGTGGGGAATGAGGGTTTGTGGGCAGTGAGCATGAGAGGTTCCTAGGAGAGAATTCCATCCTTGTGACTGTGTGTTGTTTCGCTGTAACCTCAACCTAGCCTAGGATTCCTTGTCTTGGGGTGGAGCTTAGTCCCCGCTCGGGGGTGACCCACTGTTGAGCTGATGAGCAGTGCGGTCTATGGCTGGGAGGTTCGTGGAAGGCCTGCACTTGGTTGGTGGAACTGCCACTATTTCAAAGATAAGTACCTGATTATGTTTTAATCATGTTTTGCATGAATCTACTGCTTATGTTATCATGATTTCCACTGTGTATATGAATTAGTATGAAACACTATTGATTGTTAATTATGCCAGTAACTCATATGAATACTCTGTTAGAATGTGTTTATTTGTTTGAATGCATGTGGATTATATAATACCTGTATGAGTTATGTACCAAGTGCGCTTAAAGTTTCCTTTTAAGAGAGATTAAGCCATGGTAGCTGAAAAGGTGTGCTACAGTTTTCTTCATCACTAATGATATAGGACAACTGAGATTCTCTATACAGTCTTCTATGTTCCCCCCCCAAATACAGGAATGGTAGCATATGTGAGGTCCATCTGCAATGTTCCTCCAAGCCTTTTTATCCAAGATCTTGACAAAAACATGCTAAACTTGGGAGAAACATCAGCTAGCATGATATCCATGACCACACTTTTCATGGGCAGCTAGAACAAGGTAACAACCATATCTTTGATGACCCCAAGACATTTCACTTTCCTGGAATCAAAGGAATACAAGTCATGGTATGCTTTTGTGATTTCTAGTCCTAGTTCTTCCATGACAGTTTTGGGCATGATATTATGAGAGGCCCCTGAATCCATCAAACAGTTATGCAATACCTTATCATGTATGTTCAATGATGTATAGAAGGGAGGGAATGAATAATCTCTATCTTCTACCATAGGACCTAATATGACTATTGGATTTTCATCTTAGAGATTTACTGAGTTTGTCGGATGGTAAGATGGCTTAGAATGCAACAACTCAAAGAGGGATTTTTTGAAATCTTCGTGCTTGACTAGCTCTGAAAGGGGCACATGGATCCTAATTTTTTGAATTTTGTGCTCAAAGCTAAAGGAGGAAGGGGGTTTCAAAATTTCTCTCACTTCTAGGACAGGAATTTTGGCTACTGGTGAGGGATTCCAGGATTTCTTTTCCTTGTTGTTATTTGTTGCATCTTTACCATACTTCTCTACTCTGGAAGGTTGATTAGAGATGTCAGACTTCCCTTCTCTCTTATTATACCTAAGGTTGTATTTTTTGGGGTTGTCATTGGCCTTATCCCCCTTGCTTAGCTCGTTTAATTGGATATCCATGATAGACTCCTCGTATGTTGATTGAGTTAAGTGAGGAGAAGGATATGTGTCTTCAAGATAGTGGTTTTATGGGCCAAGGTTTTCTTCCTCTCCATCACCATCTACAACAAGGTTGTTTTGTAGAGGGGTATGAATTTTCTAATCATCCCTATTTTTGTTCCAAGGTTGTCTTTGTATAATCTGAGGAGAATTGTTGCTCAACCTCCTAAAGTTTCCTATGTTATCAACATTTTGAGGATTTATGTATGTCTACTTCTCCTCTAATTCCAACCTTTCGATTCTGGCTGAAAGCAATTTTAGTAAATTGGTTACTTCTCCCATTTGAGGGGGGGAGGCAGAGGAACTAGAGGTTGAGGCTTCAACTCTTCCCCTTCCTTTGTCTCTGTCAACCTTTTTTTTTAGTTGGTCAACTGCCAATATGTTAGACTCTACTTCTAGGGTTGCATCTTGCATATGATCCAAGGAGGTAGCTCTTCTCTCTTTTAACAGGAGGCAAAAGTCAGGGTCAAAAGAACTAGCATAGTTAATTTTGGTAGAGGCTTATGTAGGCTTTATCTCATAAGGGATATTATTGTACATTTTGTTGAATCTTTTGGAGAAGTCAGACAAAATATCCCTCTTTTCTCTTTAGGGATCTGAACTATGTGATATAATACATGAAGTCCTTTTTATCCCCCCATTGTCTCAAGAAGACATCATCTAAAACTTCAATCTCAGCAATGGAACCGGGAGCAAGGGCCCTGAACCACTTTCTGGCTTCTCCATCAAGACTATGGACAAAAATTCTCATCCATACATCTTCATCTACCATGACATAGTTATCAACATAACTATAGAAATATACAAGGTTCTCTTCTGTGGTAATATATCCCTCCCCCATAAACTTAGGCAGCTAATTAAGGTAGCCACCGGTTGGGAGGGCATTAAGAGGCTAAGGCAAAATGAGAGGGGCGTATCTGGAAGCTACTATAGCATCCATTATATTTCTGGGGGGATTAGCTCCTGCCATAGGGATGATAGGTGGAGGAGAAATAGGGGGGGAAGGGGTTCAAACAGGGGAGACTAGAACTAAGCTTCCAGGAGGAAAGGGAAACAACAAAGGATTTGGAGAAAAGGCTGCAGGGATATAGGGAACACAGGTTTCCCTTTCTTCAAAATCAGTAACTCTAACAGGAGGAGGAGTAATAAAACATGGAGTGGGAAAATCTTTTGAGGTATGGGGTCTAGACCAAGGTACAACCTCAAGGGAAATAGGAGTGACAAAGATTTCTCCTTCCAATCCAAAGCTAGGAGGAGAAAACTCAACAGGAACACTCCCAAACTTTAAACTTCGGGAAACTCTAACAGACGGTATAATAGGAAAACGAGAAGTAGATATTGGAGTTTCTACAAGAGGGTAATGAAAATCATCTGAAATACCTGGTTCAACAATAGAACTACTTTCTCGAAGGGCCCTTCCCTTTCTGATAATTTTCTCTAGGTCAGCTTCAATTGTTGCTAGAGGCAGTTGTGGAGTAGACCTCATGTGTTTTCCTCTAGAAGCCATAGTTGAAGCAGTGGAGTCATACCAGTGGAGTCGCCAAGTGCACAGTAGCAATATTCAATGTATTGAGTTCTCATGCACCTTCATAATCAGTAATCTTTGTCGTTCGATCCCAGGGAAAATATTCAATTCATCCTCGGCAACGACACCAGAAATGTTAGCACTAGAAGTCACCTCTGGATTGTGGTGGAGGTAAGCCCAGTACCCATCAGTTTGTATGTCACAATGAATAAATTAAAGGGGGTCAAATGGGTGCAGGATCAAGAAAATATTGCTTTAACTCAGAAATCTAGACAAGGCAATGCATGAGCAAGTGAGGTCTTGATTTAACTTCAGTCAATAAGTTGTAGTAAAGGGTGAGTAGGGGGAAGAAATCATGAGGAAATGTAGAGGTCTTCTATGGACATCGGGTCTTCCAGTAGCCTAATGAGGAAAATCTTCGAATACAGTATCCTCTTGAACCCAAAACTTCAAGAAACTGAAAACGTCATAACAACATTGCAATCAAACATACATTACAATACAGTCACAACAACTCGACTGGATCACCCATGCCCAAGTCTTCAATATCAGAGGCAAAAGGGATGATAAGAAAGTTTATTGTCATTAAACAAGAAGTCTCAAATGACCACACATAACCAGAGAACTAGAGGCTTCATTAAAACTTTACAATACCGTAGCTTAGCTCAACCATCGACCATAAAAAAATATCAAAACTAAGTATTTATACTCAAACAAATTGCCATCATCAGGAATGCGACCTAGCCACTAAATCAAAGCTTTGTGTCTGCATATTCTTATGTCAGTCTACACCTTCATTCTTTTGTCAGATGTGATCTTAGACTAGTATGGGCTTTGCAGGAAAATTCATTGACAGGGGAACTTTCGGCTGACAGTCTGCCTACACGACCGCTTTTCCATGCTTTCCAGATATGGGGTGAGACAAGGTTTCAACCACCTTCCCCATTTCCATTAAATACCTGCATTAGGATCGATATGGAGCCTGACACCCATGAAATCTCCAGGAGACATTAACGACTCCTCCAAGTCAAGCCAAGCACTTCAAAACCACAAAAATATTCTGATGAGACCAAGACGAGCGATTTCAGCTCTTGGAGAAAATCCTATACATTTCTCCACATGACCTTGGTCCATGACCTTACATATATCCCCTATGAAATCTTGGGATTTAGCATTTCTGGATTTTTCCCTCCACTTTATTTCAAATATTTCTATGCTCGATCCCGCTAAACGACCCATCTAGATCGACGATTGGACCTACTTTGGATTTGACGGCCACAATCATTTCCTTAAATAATCTCAGCCACCTGTTGCTCGACAAATGCTTTCCCTTTCTTTATGGCCCTGCTTCCATATGACCGTGGGTTGTGGTCGTGGGCCCAACTCCCAGGTGCGTTGCGATTTCACATTTCGCGAACTCACGTTGTGCTCCATGCTCAAATATCTGAGTCACAAAATCATGATCGCTCAGATCGGGTGACACACATCTCTTTGCATCGGACAGCCCAGATAATTTTGGCATTTCGGGACCTCGGACCATTAGCACTGTTAGTACATAATATTGTATGCGAGGTGTTTTCCTACAAAGTGTCCCCTTCAGTGAAAAAGTGGCAAAGAATGGGTCAAAAACCCACTCATCCTAAGTCGAGGGTGCATAAGCGCTTTGGATTATGCAGCACATAGATCTAGGCGGTCAGAATATGCACACCCAAATC
>JZKD02S2207607.1:302012-341413 GCA_000966675.3 Picea glauca
CCACCCATCGTTCTACCTTTAATAATGGGGGGGGGGGGCGATATGGCTGGTTTTCCAGTGTGGGCCCCTTTGCTATCATGGCGCCTCCTCCTTGAATCGCCCCCCTCCTCTTGCCCCCTGTGTTCCACCAGGCCTCTTTTCCACTTGTCACATCACTCGTTTCCCCCTTTGCTCATTAGGACACACTCACCTTTCCCTCACCCCCGTGGCATAGAATTTTTCTTTTCACTCCCGCTTGTCTTCCCACACTTGTCCCGCTCCCTGTCACATCGTCCCATCATAGGAGACATATTCCCCTTCAACAAATCACATCCCACCACTGTATCTCTATGGCCCCCACAAGATCTTCCATATTCATCCTCTGGCCTCTCCTCATCTCACTTCCACATCTAATATTCCAAATCATCCATGTCTGGTCACCGCTCATTCGCTGCTCCCCGTCAGGTGCCCCAGTTATCACATCTACCTCCACGTCTTACCATGAAGTCGTTTAGTAGATCGAGGTGGTAGCATGAGAATCCTCCACGTCCCAAAGGCACAGAGTTGACCGAGATCGTTTCCGATCCCAAGGAAGCAATTATTGAAATGGTTGGTTGTGGGTGGACATCGTTTCCACCATAAATGGAAAGTCTAGGAGAGGAATGTCAGCTTGTTAACTCCTTGCATTCTCATTCTGGAACATGGTGGCATTTGACTGAAGTGCAGGATGTCCCAGAGACTATATGCACAATCTACCAGTAAACATGCAGACATAATGCCTTCAATGCAGTAACTTGAAGCTCCTGTTGGGTTTTTCTCCAAGTATATGAAGGTTTTTATTTTTATTTTGAAGGATCGTTGGTTGAGCTATGCTCCCGAATTGTAAAGCTTTAATGAAATTTTTGGTTCTCTAGTTATGAGTTGTATCTAAGACCTCCTGTTTAATGAAAGTCAGCTTCTCTCCATCTCTCTGTAAGCTTTGTTTTAAGACACTCGGAATTGGCAGGTCCAGTCGAGGGAAATTATGTTGTGTGATGTATGTTTGATCATGACAGTGTTTTCACCAGTTTTAAATCAATCTCCTATGTCTTTTTCTTCCTCTTACCCTGAGTAGCTCATTGAAAGATTCAAGCGAGATGTTAGAGTAGCCACCGTGATGAAGGTATGATCATTGTGTTACTGTAAGTGTGTCATCCTAGCACATTTCAGTGTTTGTTCTTTCTTCTATGGGTTGTTGGAAGTATGATGCCTATAGCAGACCTTTGCAGTTTCTCTCTGAAGTCTTCCTCCTACTCACCCTTATTACAACTTATTGACAGAATTTAGATCGAGACCTCACCTGCTTGTGCATAGCCTGGCCCAAGATTCTGAGTTAAAATGATATTCTTCTGGGTCTGTAGCCATTCTATCACTCTTTTATATACCAATCACGACATAAAATTGATGGGTATCAGGCTCTTCTCCTACCACAATCCAAGAGTGACTTATGACGCTAACATTTTCTGGCACTGTTGTCGAGGACGAAGTTGAAGATTTTCCCCGGAACTAAACGACATTGAGCCTCTGATTCTGACGATGCATCAGGCATCAGAGCACTTGAAGATTGCTACTGTGCACCTGGCAAATCCATTGTGACGAATCCACTGTGGCAAACCTACTATTTCAGTTGTGGCTTCCAGAGGCAGACACGCGCAGTCTACTCCAAAGATGCCTTTAGCAACACTTGAAGTCGATCCAGAGAAGCTTATCAGAAAGGGAAAGACCCTCAAGGAAGGAACTTCTACTGCTGAACTAGGTATTTCTGATAGTTCTCATTTCCCTCTATTAGAAACTCCCATTCCTGCTTCTCAGTTTCCTAGCAGACCCTTTACTGAAGTTTCCCGTTTCCTGAATTTTGGGAGTGATCCTCTTAAGTTTCCTTCCCCTAGTCTTGCATTGTAGGGAACTTAGGAGAGTTTCCTACCTCGATCTTTAACACCCCTCCTCCAGTTACTATTGTTGTTTAGGTGTTAACCCACCCCTCTGCTCCTTTAAGCGTTGTAGCATTTTCTTCAAATCCTCTGTTGTTCCCTTTTCCTCCTGTGAGTTTAGATCCTCTCTCCCCTATTCGATCCCCGTCTCCTCCTAATTCTCCTCCACCTAATATCCCTATGGCAGGAGCCAATCCCCCTGGTAATAGAATGGATGCCATAGTGGCTACTAGAGATTCCCCTCTAGTCCTACTTCAACCAGTCAATCGTCTCCCTGCTGGAGATTACTTGAAATATATGCCTAAATTCACTGGAGAGGAAGACATAACTGTTGAAGAGCACCTTGCTACCTTCTACAGTTATGTGGACAACCTGAACATTGAAAATGAAGATGTTTGGATGAGAGTCTTTGTCCAGATCCTTGACGGTGAGGTTAGGAAATGGTTTAGGGGACTAACCCCTAGATCTATTGCTGGGATTAAGGCTCTGGATAACACCTTCTTGAGATAGTGGGGAGATAAAAAATATTTCATGTATTACATGACAAAATTTGGGTCCTTGAAGAAGAAGGAAGGAGAGTCTATCTCTGGGTTCTCCAAAAGATTCAATAAGATGTACAATAAGATCCCTACTGAGATCAAACCTACAGAAGCCTCTGCCAAAATCACGTATGCTAGTGCTTTTGACCCCGATTTTTGCCACCTACTTAGAGAAAGAAGAGCCACTTCCCTGGCTAACATGCAAGATGCAACCTTGGAAGTAGAATCAAATGTGCTGGCAGTTAACAGGCTCATAAGTAAATATGACAAAGACAGAGGAAGAGGGAAATATGAGGCATCAACCTCTGGTTCTTTTGCAGCTCACCCTCAGGTAAATGAATTGACAAAGATGGTGAAGTCTCTCTCTGTAGAAATGGAGAAAATAAAAACAGAGGGGAAACAAACATACATAAATCCTCAAAACACCAACAACAGAGGAAACTTCAGGAGGCTTAACAACAATGTTCCTCAGATTATGCCAAGGGAACAAAGGAACAAGGATAGGGATGATCAAAGGATTCAAATCCCCCTCCATAATAACCTTTTCACTGATGAAGAGAGGGAAGAAGAGGATCTTGACCCTGAAATTCATTGTATTGAAGACACCTCCCCTTTTCCCCATTTGACTCAATCTACATATGAAGAATCCCTTATGAACAGTCAAATAAATGAGTTGAGTAAAGGGGAGAAATCCCATCATAGCAGTTCTAACAAATATAATCTCAAATCAAAGAAGAAAGAAGAGAAGTATGATCAGCCCCTCATAGCAGAAAAACCTGCTAAGATTGCAACAAACACTGCCCGAGAAAAAAAAACTCAAAACCCCTCGCCAACAACCAAGGACCTTGTCTCAGAGGCAAGGGAAATTCCTAAGCCTCCTTCCTCGTTTAGTTTCGAGCATGAAATTCAAAAGATCAGAATTCTTGTACCCCTCTCAGAACTTGTTAAAAATGAATATTTCAAAAGGTCCCTCTCCAAACTGTTGTTGTTTGAGCCACCTCATCTTACCACAGACTCAGTAAATCTCCAAGATGAAAATCCAGTAGTCATCTTAGGTCCCATGGTAGAAGACAGAGATGATTCATCCCCTCCCTTCTACACATCCCTGAACATACATGATAAGGTGTTGCATAACTGCCCGATGGATTCAGGGGCTTCCCATAACCTCATGCCCAAAAAATCATGGAAGAATTGGGACTGGAAGTGACTAAGGCCTATCATGATTTGTACTCTTTTGATTCAAGGAGGGTGAAATGTCTTGGAGTCATCAAAGACCTAGGGGTGTCTTTATTTCAATTGCCAATGAAGAGTGTGGTCATGGACATTGTGGTACTTGATGTTCCCCCCAAGTTTGGCATGTTTTTGTCAAGATCTTGGATTAAAAAGCTTGGAGGAACATTACAAATGGACCTCACATATGCCACTATTCCAATTTTTGGAGGAGAACACAAAATATTGTACAGAGAAGCTCAATTGGCCTACATTGTCAGTGACTAAGTAGACCCCACTAACCATCATATCTATGCACTTGACACGGATTTTGGGTCTAGTTTTTTACATCTTACTGATGCTCATGAAGTCCCTCTTGAAATTAGAAAACAACCCTTGTCTTATAAGGAAATACCTCCTCCAACTACCTCTGTGTGGAAGATGTTCTTCGATGGAGCCTCTTCTAGTGAAGGTGCTGGTGTCGAAGTGGTTTTTGTATCACCTTGTTAGGAAACCATATCACTTTCATACAAGCTAGAGTTTGAAACCACCAATAATGTAGAAGAATATGAAGCTCTTGTTTTAGGTTTAAGGGATGCAAAAAAGATGGGAATTAAAGAGGTAGTAGTGTTCAAAGATGTTGAGTTGATAGTCCAGCAGGTCAGAAATGTTTATCGGGATAAACATCTTCGACTCAAAAGTTACAAAAATGAGGTGTGGGACTTGAATGATAATTTATTCTCAACTTTCAACATTTCTTTTATTCCAAGAGAATAAAATACTTTGGTTGATTCCCTAGCTGTCTCAACTAGCCAGTTTAGGATACCTCTGCCACCTAGGATCAAATATGATGTTGAGATAAGATATAGGCCATCTGTACCGAACAATATCAGACATTGGAAGGTGTTCGAGGATGATCTTGAAATCAGAAAATTCCTCGAGTCTGTTGATGAGTTCTCTGCATTGCACATTGATCAAGATCTTGATCTCGAAGGTGATCTGCACCCTGAGGTATTTTTAAATAAAATTGCTAATTACTGTATTATTCAATTGCCTAGCAATCACATTCCAAAGGGAATGGTTCCTTTAGAAATTTTGTTCGATGGGAATGATGTGGCAGTGAAGGGTGAGATTTCAAATGGGGATGTTGATGTAACTAAATGAAATATTGGCATAGAGGAGGATCCTAAGTTCATCAAGTTGTCAAGCAACCTATCAAAGGGGTAGAGAGCCGAATATGTTGAGTTATTAAAAGAATTTGCTAATGTGTTTGCCTGGAACTATGAAGACCTCAAGACATGTGACACAGTTGTCATGGAACATAAGATCCCACTGAAAGAAGAAGCTAATCCATTTAGGCATAAGTTAAGATAGATTAATCTGATGTTGTTTCCTGTCATGGAGAAAGAAGTAAATAAGTTGTTGGATGCTCAAATCATAGTCCCTTTGAGATATTCTGAGTGGGTGGCTAATCTAGTGCCAGTAAGAAAGAAGAGTGGAGAAATCAGACTTTGTGTTGATTTCCAGAACCTAAACAGAAGCTCCAGAAAGGAAAATTACCCCCTACCTAAGATGGAGCACATATTGCAGAGGGTAACTAGTGCATCCAGGATATCCATGATTGATGGTTTTTCTGGCTATAATCAGATATCAATCTTGCCTAAGGAGAGAGAAAAAACAACCTTCACCACTCCTTGGGGCACATTCATGTATGCCAAAATTCCTTTTGGATTAATGAATGCAGGAGAAACATTTCAGCGAGCCATGGACATAGCCTTCATTGGGGAGAAATATCAGTTCATGGTGATGTATCTGGATGACATCACTGTCTTCTCTAGATCCATTAAAGAGAATTGTTGTCACTTAAGGAAGGTTTTCTTGAAATGCAGAAGGTTTGGATTTTCCTTAAACCCCAAGAAATCTTTGTTTGCTATGGAGGAGGGGAAGTTGCTAGGACATATAGTATCAACAGAGGGAGTGATAATTGATCCTAGTAGGGTGAAGGAAATTCAGACCCTATCACTTCCCAGATCCAAGAAAGAGGTCCAGTCTTTCTTGGGTAAAATTAATTTTCTGAGGAGATTTGTCTCAAATTTTGTTGAGTTGGTGAAGCACATCACATCCATGCTCAGAAAGGGAAATGAATTAAAATGGACTCCTGAACCCAGGGAATCCTTTCTCCAAATAAAAAAGGATTTGACTGAGGCACCTGTCTTGATCAGTCCTAATTATTCCAATGATTTCCTAATTTTTTCTTTTGCTTGTTCTGATACAATAGCAGTTGTTCTATTACAGAAGAATGTTGAAGGGATGGAGCAGCCCATTTCATTTTTCAACGGGGCATTAAGAGATGCAGAGGTCAAATACGACATCATGGAGAAGCAAGCCTATGCATTGGTCAAGGCCCTTAAAGCATTCATAGTCTATGTTCTTCATTCAAAAACCATTGATGTTCCTTCATCTTCTGTGAAGGATATTCTCATTCATCCCGACATAGACGGGAAAAGAAGCATGCAGATTACCAAGATCCTTGAGTTTGACCTGGAGATTAAGCCAACCAAGTTGTTTAAAGGGCAGGGCTTTGCCAAGCTACTGGCCAAATCAAATTGCAAAGCCTTAGGGGTTAAATTTATCGATGGTTTCTCAAGAAATCAACAGGATGAATTGTCTTATGGCAATCCTCAAGACAGTCCTCTACTAAAAGAGTGCACCTGGTATAGAGATATCATATATTTTCTGCTAGAATTAAAGCCTTTTGATAAAATAGGGAAGATTAAGGTAAGATATTTAAAGCTCAAAGCAGTCAAACATTACCTTATTGACCAAGTCTTGTACTAGAGAGACCCTCTAGGGGTGTTTCTAAGGTGTCTGAACCCACAGGAGGCCCAAAAAGTGACATTTGACTTCCATAGCAGCCTCTGTGGGGGACACCACTTTTGGAAGAACATGGCCCACAAGATTCTTAGGGCTGGGTACTACTGGCCCACCTTATTCACTGATGTCTACAGAGAGGTGAGAGCCTGCAATAAATGCCAAAGGTTCTTAGGAATGCAACAGCTCAAATATCTGCCACTAAAACCTGTAGTAGCTACAATACCTTTTCAACAATGGGGGTTGGACTTCATTGGAGAGATTCATCCTTCCTCAAGTGGCTAGAACAGATGGATCTTGACTGCAACTGACTACTTTACCAAATGGATAGAAGCTATCCCCACCAAAAGTGCTTCAGACAAGGTTATCATCATCTTCCTGGAGGATATCATAGGAATTTTTGGATGCCCAAGTAGAATTGTCCCTGATAGTGATGCATCTTTTAGGTCTGAGCCTCTGGTGAGGTTTTGTGAGAAGTTTTAGATTTCACCGATTCATTCCACTCCCTATTATCCACAAGGAAATGGACTGGCAGAGTCTTCCAATAAAATCTTGATTAAGCTCATTAAGATATTGTTGGAAGATAATAAGAAGGCCTGGGACTCAAAACTCAAATTCGCTCAGTGGGCTGACTAAGTGACAACCAATAAATCCCTAAGCACCTCCCCTTTTCAACTTGTTTATGGGACAGAAGTTGTTTTTCCCACTCAGCTGGCTCTACCTGTAGAAAAATTATTTCAAGATTATGAAGGAGAGATAGCTCATATGGTTAGAAGAGTCCATCAAATGGTGGAAGTGTAGTAGACTAAGGAGTAGGTAATGAACAGAGCTCACAATCATCAACAAAAGATCAAGCAGGTCTTTGACAAGAGGGTCAAGAAAGAGTATTTCCAACTGGGAGATCTAGTATTTAAATGGGATGCTCCCAAGCACGACAAAGGAAAACATGGAAAATTTGAAGGCCTATGGATCGGGCCCTTCAAGGTCGTTGGAGTGTTTTCAAATAATACCTATAGGTTGTAGGATTTGGAGGGTGAAGAAGTTTTCAATGGCCCTGTGAATGGGCATTTTATGAAGAAATGTTTCTTTTGAGCCACACATGGCTCCTATGTGTTTGCAAATATTGTTTTTCAGTTTATCTTTCATTTTTAATAATGACTCCATAGCCCAACGGCAGGGCATTGAATCTGCAAAATAGTTCTTGGCATCTCACAGGGAGCAAGCCATCCCCCATGGAGCCTAATGTTAGCACATCATCTTGTATGCGAGGTTTTTTCCTACAAAGTGTCCCCTTCGGCGAAAAAGTGGCAAAGAATGGGTCAAAAACCCACTTATCCTAAGTCGAGGGTGCATAAGCACTCTGGATTATGTAGCTTGCAGATCTGGGTGGTCAGAATATGTTTGCCCAGATCTTCAGTCCAGATTCAATTTAGGACCCCCCACCCCCCGTCATTCTACCTTTAATGGGTGGGGGGGTCTGATATGGTAGTTTTCCCATCCGCAGATCTGAAGGGTAAGGCAAGCCGCACCCAGATCTACAGTTGAGGTTCTATTCTGGACCCCCCCCCCCCTGTCGTTCTACCTATAATGATGGGGGGGTCCGATATGGGCAGGTTTCCATTGTGGGCCCCTTTGCTATCGTGGTGCCTCCTCCTTGCGTCGGCCCCCTCCTCTTGCCACCTGTGTTCAACTAGGCTTCCTTTCCACTAGTCACATCACTCGTTTCCCCCTTGTCTCATTAGGACACACACGCCTTCCACTCACCCTTGTGGCATATCATTTTCCGTTTCTCTCCCTCTTGTCTTCCCACACCTGTCCCTCTCCCTATCACATTGTCTCATCATAGGAGACATGTTCCGCTTTGACAAATTACATCCCACCACCATATCTCCATGGCCCCCACAAGATCTTCCACATTCGTCCTCTGGCCTCTCCTCATCTTACTTCCACATATAACATGCCAAATCATCCCTGTCTAGTCACCGCTCATCCACCGCTCCCCGTCAACTGCCCCAGTTATCGCGTCAGCCTCCACATCTTACCATGAAGCCATTTAGCATATCAAGGTGGCAACATGAGAAGCCTCCACGTCCCAAAGGCGCAGAGTTGACCGAGGCCATTTTGGATCCCAAGGAAGTCGTTATTGAAACGATTTGTGGTGGGTGGACATCATTTCCACCATAAATGGAAATTCCAGGAGAGGACTGTCATCTTATCAACTCCTTGCAGGCTCGTTATGGAAGATGGTAGTGTCTAACCGAAGTGCACGATGGACCAGAGACTGGATGCATAGTCTGTCAGTAAACATGCAGACGTAATGCCTTCAATGCAGTAACTCAAAGCTCCTGTTGGGATTTTCTCCAAGTATATGAAGGTTTTTAATTTTATTTTGAAGGATCGATGGTTGAGCTATGCTCCCGAATTGTAAAGCTTTAATGAAATTTCTGGTTCTCTGGTTATGAGCTATATCTAAGACCTCCTGTTTAATGAAAGTCATCTTCTCTCCATCTCTCTGTAAGTTTTTTTTAAGTCACTTAGAATTGGTAGGTCCAGTCGAGGGCGATTATGTTGTGTGATGTATGTTTGATCATGACAATGTTTTCACCAGTTTTAAATCAATCTCCTGTGTCGTTTTCTTCCTCTTACCTTGAGTATCTCATTGAAATATTCAAGTGATCTGTTACAGTAGCCACTGTGATGCAGGTATGACCCATGTGTTACTGTAACTGTGTCATCCTGACACATTTCAGTGTTTTTATTTCTTCTATGAGTTGTTGGAAGTTTGATGCCTACAACATACCTTTGCAGTTTCTCTCTGAAGTCTTCCTCCTACTCACCCTTATTACAACTTAATGAATGAATTCAGATCAAGACCTCACCTACTTGTGCATAGCCTCGCCCAGGATTCTGAGTTAAAAGGATATTCTTCTGGGTCTGCAACCATTTGATCACCCTTTTATATACCAATCGTGACATAAAACTGATGGGCATCAGGATATTCTCCTACCACAATCCAGGAGTGACTTCTAACGCTAACAGGCACTTCTCACCTTAGCCTTCCCGAAAATACTTTTCCCATGTTGATCCTGCACCACGTGTCCTTTTGAAATAGACAGCCCAGATCATTTAACTACTTCACATTTCATGAGTCCTCATGACTTTGCCCTTTGACTTCTCCATTCTGCGAGTCAGAAAAATGCTAATCTTGCATCACATGTCCTTCCCAGGATCAACGACTAGGATGCCCTCATGATTTCGGAACTCTATCTGACATTATACTTTGTGTAACTCTGTGATCCCGATCGCCCGATGGTCGTCGATCTGATCTACCTGGTGAATCTTCGTCGTTGAAAGATTATCTTGCTTGCTCGCTTGATTTGAGTCCATATCATACTGCTCTAACTGTTGTGTTTGTGCTTATGGTTGGGGCCTCTGTAAACAAATAGTTGAATGACTCGATGAGGGATAGTGAATGCAAAAGGATCAGTGACAGAGACAAGGAGAGAGAAGCGATCAACCTCGGATAAAATAGAAAGGCTTAGGGCCGACACGTCTCAGGAAGACAAAAGAAGAAAACTATAAGCCGAAAGGAAAAACCTTACGATTGGGTCTCCAAAGGAGGAGAGACATGCAAAAATACAGACTTTGGTAGAAACCACAAACCTCTAAGGCTTTGACAAGTTTATGTGATAACATATCCTTTGAGGGACATTGGAAGAATTTAATTCTTCAATATGTAGTATTAGTCGTAGAGAGGAGAGTTCCATCTCGGTAGGTAGAATAGATTCTTGACCATAAACAAGTTGGAAGGGAGTGCAACTTGTTCTTACCTTGGTAGCAGTGTGATCTGCCCAAAGGGCATAGGTGAGGAGGGTATGTCATTGACGAGGCTTATCTTCAATGAGCCTCTTTATGATCCTAACCAGATTTTTGTTAGTAGAATTGGCTTGCCCATTTCCTTGGGGGTAATAAGATGATGAAGTGAAATGTTTTATTCCCAATTTAGCTAGAAATTGTGTCAATTTTGCGGAAATGAAAGCAGGACCATTGTCTGTAATAATCTCTAAAGGAATACCAAATCTGGAGAAGATATTAGTTTCCAGGAAAGAAATTACATGTTCATCCTGTGAGTGTCTAAGAGGGACGACTTCAGTCCATTTAGTGAAATAATCAATGGTTGTTAAAATAAATATCTGCCCTTCAGAAGACAGAGGATTAATAGGACCAATAAATTATGGGCCCCATTTAGAAAAAGTAAAATCAGGAGGAATAGGTTGCAAAGGCATAGCAGAAAGACGCTCTTTCCCAGCGAATTTTTGGCACTTGTCACAAGATCTTGTGAATTTATAAGAATATCAAAAAATTGAAGGCCAATAATAACCATTTCTCATGATTTTAAAAGCAGTAGCTTTAGCATAAAAGTGGACACCAACATGAATAACAGAGTCTATAGATCCATGATTTTCCTGTAACAATTTATGTGCTTCCTCATTATTCACACATCGAAGTAATATACCATCAGCAGACCTTCTGAACAAATAGTCTCCTAAAATAATATACCTGGAAGATTCAAGATAGAGTCTTCTCCTCTGACGAGGATCTAAGTCATCTAGGAATTTTTGATATTGCAAGTAATACACCATATTTTTATACCATGGGTGTTCAACAATAGAAAGAGTTTGAATCTCAATATAAAACAGTGTTGAAAGAGGATTATCATGATCATCAACCTCTTCACTTGCTTCAACATGTTGAGCTTAGTGAAGGGATGAGTCGCGTCCCTTAATGTTTTTTGAATTCATGATGGTTAAATCATGCTCCTAGATTTTGGCAAGCCAATGTGCAAGCTTCCCTGAAAGATAAATTTGTGAAAGCATAAACTTGACAGCAACCAAAGGGACTTTTACTTGTGTGTGTTTTCCTAGGATAAAGTAGTGAAATTTCTCTACATATTTAACAAGAGAAAAGGCATGTTTCTCAATATAAGAGTACTTGAATTCGTCATCTGATAAACTTTGGCTCATGTAAGCTACAATTTTTTCATTATTCTGATCATCACATTGCAAGAGGATAGCAAAAATTGCCTCCTCAGTGGAATTAGTATATACAAAATATTTCTCAAATTCTGGTTTCGCCAGAACTGGTGCAGAACTGATTTCCTTCTTAATCCTTACGAAATAATTTTTGACATAATATATCCAAGAAAAGGAGCGATATTTCTTTAGAATATTATGAATTGGTTTAATCATTAAAGAAAAATCAGGAACAAACCTGCAAACAAAGTTGATAATACCCATAAAGGCTTGAACCTCCTTTTTGGAAGTGGGGGAAGGAAGGTTCAGGATAGAAGCAATCATTTCTGGATCTATGCTTATTCCTGAATTAGAAATGATATGTCCAAGGATCTTTCCCTTGGTGACACCAAAAATAGATTTAGAAGGATTTAAAGAAGGTTAATTTTTTTACATCGCATGAGAACTTTTCTGAGATAACCAAAGTGATCCATTTGATTCTTTGAATAGATAGTCAAATCATCAATATATACTTGGATAATTTTACCAATCAGATCATCAAAATCTATTTGCATAACTCTCTGGAAAGTGGCACCTTCATTAGATAAGCCAAAAGGCATGCATTCATAAGCAAATGTGCCCTAGCGTGTAGTAAAGGTGGTTTCATATCTATCAGTCCTTTTTAACTTGATTTGATTATATCTAGAGAAACCATCAAGTAATGACATCATTTGTGACCCTGCGACCTATTGCAAAATCATTTCCATATTAGGGAGAGGAAAATTATCTTTTACGCTTGCTCTATTCAATGCGCGAAAACAATGCATAATCGAATCTGGCTAGTTATTTTCCTAACAGGAACCAAATTTGAAACCCACTTAGAATACTTAACTGGAAAGATTATACCAACTTTTAAATTTTTTTCCAACTCCTTTCTAATAGTAGCTTCAAGTGCAGGGTTAATGGGTCTTTTTTTTTTCCTAACTATTTTTATCCTTTCCTTCATAGGAATGGCATGTTGTATGAGAGAAGGATCAAAACCATGAAGATCCTCATATGACCATGCAAAAACATCTTGAAATTCACGTAGTAGTTCTATGAATTTTTCCTTTTCTTTGTTAGAACATTGGGCACCTAGTTTAACCATCTTTGGAGATTTGGAGGTCCCAAGGTTCAAGGAAATGGTATCACCCACTTTCCTTTTCGACTCCTCTTCCTTACATGTTTCTTTGTTTCCTACATCACTCAACGAAAATCAACTCTCAAGAGGATTCAATCCTTTTGGAAATTTATCATCTTCCATAGATATGATTTCCTTAGGCTTAAACGGTTCATTTTGTATGAAAGCACAGATTCCTTCATCATCAAGGAAAACCTTCCATGATTCTACATTATCTTGAATGTGAGTATGATATAAAGATTGAAAATTACAATCAGGCCTTTGAGGTAGAAGTTGTCGAGTAGGATATGCCTCAAATAAAACTAACCTATCAGCCATTGAATTAAGTTCTCTCTTACCATGAGTGATGTTAAATGATAAAAGGTTCGATATAAGCATCCAAACATATTAGGTATAGCATTTCATAAACTTATTTCTAGGAGAATAGATTTTACACATAAGGTTCACAACAAGTTCAAAATCACCAAAAAATGTAAGGTGGTCGCAACCAAGGTTATAAGCATTTTCGATGCCTAGCAGTAAGGCTTCAAACTCAGTGACATTGTTCATGCAAGAAATCTATAACCTATAAGAAAAGTTGTGGATTTTACCTATAGGTGAGTACAAGATAATGACAGCTTCATTACCTTCGTTTGAGCATGAGTCATCGAAATGCATGTGCCACATACCATCTTCTAAATCAATTTGTTCCAAAGTAGTGTCACCCTCGTCAGTAAAGATAGAGTACACCCCTAAGTATTCATCAAGATAGTTTACATTCGATTGAGGAATTATCTCTATGTCTGGTGAAATTATTCCTTCTCTTAGGACTATAATATTATTTCCATTCCAGGGAACATATAAGTGTGTTCCATCAAGCGAAATATATTCACCAATTATGGCTTTCCAATCTCTTCCTAAGATAATAGAATAGTTTCTTACTAGCATGTAAATTACTTGGATGTTAAGGTTTGTCCTTATTTTTGGATGTGCACACATAACTAAAGTTACGTCTTTGATTTCACCTATAGTTGACTATTGCAGGTTGTTATAGGAGAGAATGCTTCTAGAATTTCCATTAGTGCATGATAAACCTAGCTCCTCCGTGATGATTTTTGACATTACGCTTGGGTCTGAACCACCATCAATTAGGAAACAATGGGCTATCTTATCCATAATTTTTACAGAAATGAAAAATGGAGGGTTTTTTACAAGGTGTCTAAAATTATTTACACCTATCTTATTTATAGTGGGATCCTCTTCTTTTGTCTCTTCAAAAAGATTGGCTATGGTGGAAGCCTTTCCTTCCATAAAATTCTTGAGATGATTTTGTTGTTTAGGGACGAAAACCATGTCCAAAAGAGTAGCATCAACCTTATTGGCCCTTGACCAATATTTGGAGAACCTTGGTCATGTTTGACCATTTTTTAGACTTCGACAGGTTGGTCGAAGGTGGAGCGGAAGGCGAAGTGGAGATCATGGGATATCTCCCCCTTTTTAGGGATTTTTTGGTTTAGGGTTTATGTAACAGGTATGGGATGTCGGCCCATGGGTTTACCCATGCCTTGGCCCATTTTGTAATGTATAAATAGAAAGCTAGGTGATGTAAGTAGGGAGAAGAGATGTGGTGCTAAGTGTTATATTGTGTTGAGTGCAAGAGATGTAAGTAGTTGGATCTATGTGATTGAGCTAGATTTGTGCATACTGTGTGTTGAGAACTTGCAGAGCTAAGTGCAAGTGACTGTAAAGAGGCTTTGTGCTATGACCTGACCCGAGGAAGGAGGATCTGGAAAGGTGCGTGCAGATCTCTTGTCCTATACAAAGTGGGTTTTGATGCTCTGTGCATGTAAGGATATTGACAGAAGATAATAAATAAGACAAAGAGTTGGTGGTTGTATCCCCATGTTGGGGGTGAACCATGTATATCCTGTGTTATGGTTGCTTTGTTCATTATGGTTGTTATTTGAGTTATGATTAGTATAAAAATATATGTTAGATGCATCTGATATAGTATATTAGTTCTTAGTAATGTGAACGAATACTAGATCAGATCTATTTCTATATGCTAAGTGCTTGGATGTGTTAGATCTTGTTGAATACTGCGTTGTTCTATAATTAGGGTTTTCTCCTACGAAGTGGATAAGGGATAAATAATAATGAATGTTAACTACTAAGTGCTTTGTTAAGTATTTTAATTACATATCTATGTCCCAGATAGGTTGTAGACACTTGAGTCTTGCAACCACCCCTGCCTCTACCTCGGGTGAGACTTCATCTGCTTCGCAGGTGTTGCCAAAAGGGCCAGTAGTTATGGTTTTGTTGGTGCATTGTTGAAGCGTTGAACACTGGGTATGCCCCTGCCCCAACAAGCCTTGATATTATCCAATTGGTTAAGAATGTTATACTTGGAAGAGGGAAGAGGGGAAGGAACTCCTTGACTTTCTAGAATTTCGACAGTTTGTACATTAGTACCTTGTGAAGATGAGGCTAGGGTGGAAGAAGTATGAGGAGGATCATATTTCCCTTTAAGAGAATAATATTTGTTCCTAGTATTTATGATCATAACATCTTCTGGTTCTACCCAATCTAGAACAATGATAGTGGTTTCAAGATTCTTTCCAAATATTTTATCTCTCGCACTCTTCTTAATTTCACAAGTACTTTCTTCATGATTTTCTTCGTAGAAGTTACACCAATTGCAAGACATAATGGCCTTGGGATGGAAATTGTTTTCATTCGTATTCATAAAAGGCGTTGCAGAAGAAGAAGATGCCCTAGGATTAAGTGAGGGAGCACTCCCCTTTCGTTCATAGGATATCATTCAATTGTTCATATCTTGCACAAGTTGTAGGAGGGCAAACATATCTCTTTGTTTGTCTGAGTCTCCTTTAGGGAGACCTATTCTTTCAAGTTTCTCTTCATACTCCAAGAAAGTGTGGAGAGCGGAGCCAAGATTGTCAATAGCCTTTTCTTCGACCCTATGACGATAAGGAGAAGGAAGCGCATTATAGTAATGCATTAAAGCAGCTTGGTTTTGGGGGAGGATTAGTTCAGGGATTTGATTGTACAATTTGGTGAAGCGGAGGTTAAAGGAATTAATAGTCTCACCATCTTTGTAGGAAATGTTGTTATATTCCCTTAATTGTTCAGTCGAGCTCTTGGATTGTCCATAAGTGGAATTGAACCAATAAACCAATTATTCCCAATTGGAAAGGATCTTTGGAGGGAGATCAAAGAGATCAACATTTTATTTCCATTCAAGGGATTTGAAAAATAAGTGCATGCATGTATCATTATCGTTAGCCCCGATATTATGACAAGCATTAGAAAATACCACTAGGTGTTCATTTGTAGAAACAGTATTATTCCCTAAGAACTTAGGAATATTCTCTTTAAACTTGGGTAACGAACGAGTAGAAGGTTCTAGATTCAAGGGAGAAGATACGTGCCATGGGGTGGTTGTAGCATCTTCCTCAAACTGAAAAAGATCGTACGTCTTTATAACTTTAGCAGGGTTGGTAGCCAATTGTATAGGAACTTGATGACTATATAGACTACCAATTATTGATGAGGCGGAAGGTTGGGATGATGAAGCATCTCCAGCACAACTAGCACCACCTGCAGATGCCATTTTGAAAGTGATGGTTAAGGGGGAAAAGGGTGATCTAGCAGAATCAGACAAAGTCCTCCTTAGAGTGCTTTCTTGGGTCGACAAAATGCCTTTCCTTCTTCCTATTTCAATGATAGGAGTATGTTCAGGGGACAATCCTCTTCTTTTTATAGAAATGCGAGGATTTGAGGACATGAAAAAAAAAGACCAAAGACTAAGGAAAAGGGAGGTTAATGTTGATTTCTAGGATTCCTTTACCTGGCTTCCCAACATTCACGAATACTTATATCTTGTTCAACTACTTCCCAAGAGCGTTCAAGCTCAACCCGGGTATTAGTTGTTTCTAGAATAGTATTGAATAAGGTCAAGGAAATTCTATTCTGGTCTTTAAGACCGTGTTAATATTAGGTTGCCTTGTATAAGGTATTGTCTTGAGAAAAATCAATCAAAGACCATTCGAAAAAAAACCAGAAAGATTCAAAGATAATTGTGAATATAATCAGCCAAAGAGAGATGGAAGATCTCCCTAGTATAGTCACCAAATAAATGTTGAGGAAAGGTTATGGAGTACCTCACTCAATCATTTTTGGATCTTGCCTAGCTAAGACAAGATAGTTGGGAATTTCGCCTGAGGTTTATAGCCTCAAAACATCCACTAAATCCACAAGTATTAAGGATGATTTTATGATTTTCATATGTTGCAATGTAAAAATAAAATTTAAACAAAGATACAAGAATGTATACAGATTTTACAATAAATTAAACATGGAGACAAAAGCAAAAGGAAGAACCAAGTCATGAAAACACATGTATGAGACAAAACAATAATCTGATTTTATTTCATTCTAAGATACAAAAAGTGTATTTCTCTTTACAAACCCCTGCGAGGGTATGGACCAAATTCATATTTAGAGGTGTCTGATGGAAACCATACAAAATGAATTTGACATAAAAATAAAAATGAAACTAATGATCTGGATCAACTTGCCACAAAATGCTACCATTTGACTCTACAAGACATTCTTTATTAGCCATGAAAATTAATTCACAAACAGACAAGAAAACATAGACTATCAAGTATGAATCAAACACCTTTAAATCAAGCTACTGAAAAGTATGACTATTTTTTTTGAATCTTGCTACCTTCAATAAGACCCTACTTTCAACAAGAGGATTAGGCTTTTAAGTAAACTCAGAAATGAATGAAAACTAAAGCTATCTCACTAGTTAGAGAGAAAACCTTAGTCTTGTAATTCTCCTTGTATTCTCGTTTGTCTCTTCCTCTCATTGAACCTTTATTCTTTCTCAATAAGTTGAGGTAGTTCAACTACTTTCTTTAGTTAAGTCAAATCAACTTAACTAATTAATTTAGGGAGAAATAATTAATAATAATATATAAATAAGTGTCTAGTTAATAATTACTAAATAGGTGGGACCCCTTGTGACTCCCATCATTCTCTTTGTCAATAATCAAATATAAAATACAAAATTTATCATTTGGATCATATGACACCCTTGTAGCTCCCATGGATATTATTTAAATTGAATATTTAAATATCAGAAAAATTTAAGGACATATCCCAAGAAAACAATATATCCATCTTATCCACAAAAAATATCCAAAATAAAGTTTGTTGTCCAAAATATGATGAAATCATTAAATACTGTATTCACCACTGAATATCATAAAAAACAAATAATAATAAATCCATATTTTTTATTGTGTGAGGTGTATTTCCTCTTATCATTGTTGTCTCCTCTTGACTTGTATGGGGTATCCCTTGGTTGGTTAGACCCTTGGGGTTGTATTTCGTTGATCACATGGGAGTAGTCATCTTTTAGGTGGAGACACGAAGACACAGATTTAGAATACTCTATGGATGGACTAGAGGGGGAGGCTGCTACTTTTCGTTTTTCTTGCATAGGTTATGGGATATCAATTTTTAATCTTTTGTTGGCATGCGAGGATTGTACTGGAGAAACAACATGAACAATTTGAGCATTGGGATTATTTGGTGGTGGTAAAGGTAATGAAACAGTGGGCCAACCACGGTGGTAAGGGATAGGCTGCTAGAAAATTTCTTTTCAACCGTCATTAATGGGGACTTAGGGTTGCATTGACACATGTGGAGGAACATGAATGCTGGGAAAATTCTGAGGAGGTTGAAATGGGGGTCTGTCAAGTCGAGGATGCAATATACCATGGCCAACCAAATTGAAAAACCCAACTTGAAACAATTGGTTTAAATCTTTTATATCAACATCAAAGTGAATAGAAAATCGAGGCCTTCTATAGCCTCACTACTAGTTACCTCTACCTCTATTATTTCAGCCATTACTGTCGGCTAAGAAAAACAAAAACAAAAACTCATCATGTAGCAATATTTAAGCAGTCATGAAAATTTCTTAATAACCCATACATGAAACTCTACTTAAATAAATCAATACTTGGCTCTACTATTCACTACATGATGCATGCAATCCATCCATAAAAATGACACTCATTAATTGCCCCATGAACAGGGAATTGATATGGTCATTGGGAGTATGGAGGGATTGTATTTAGGGTAAAGTGATATCATGTAGGGGGAAATATTTATGAATATTGTTCAAGAAATCAACAAAAAAAATCAAATTTTTATCTAAACATATCTTATAATACCAATCATCAATTACTGCCACTTCATTTCTTTCATTTTCATACAGACTTTTCCTTAAAAATGAGTAACAACCGAACATGGAGTGAAAAATGAAATTGGGATAATGAGGGGAGTGTATTTTGCGTAAAATGGTATAATGGAAGGACTCCCATGGATATTTTTCTATTATATAAAACAATTCCACCTTCAACGTCAATTAAAATTCAAAACCCCTTACTACTTCAAAACTGAACAACACCCTGTTTCCAAAAAAAATAAGCCCAAACTGGTGTTTATTTTCAAGGTTGCTCATTTTCCTTAGAAACTTCTTTTCACAACAACCAATTTATATTTTATTTCCAAAGAATTATTTAAAAATAATAATACTACTTGAGTATAACAAGGTCAAGGAGTGAACAACATCGTAATAATCATATCCAACACAACAAACAGTGGAGGAAAGGACAGACTGTGTCCATGATATAATCACCAGTACATTTTAAATTGCCACATGGTTCCACGAAGTGGCCCCAAAAAGGATCCCTTTGTATAACATAATTCAAAATTGAAACTTCAAATAACAATGCTCCTAAAATCCCTTTCATTCTGGTTCACAAAACTCATTCAGGGTATAGATAATTCATCCATAGAGGTATTCCTTTCATATGAAATCGAACACACAATAGATTGTATCCCTTAAATAATGATTTTGAAATGATGTCATCACCCCAATATATCCACAGGATAGACTGTATTACCAGACACGTGAGTGGGCTTAACATTATTTCCATTTTTTCACAGCAAATAATTGACTAAACACATGACCAAAAATGAGCACGAACAATGTCTTTATTAAATTATGGGTTGGCCACTTCCACAATAATTTCCAATACACAAGGTTCAATACATAACAATGAAGAGTAATGCGGTGAGGGGGATGATCTGACCAAATTGAGGGTTTATCCAAAAGGAGCATGAGAAGCTTAATACTTCTACAAAACTTCACATTTATATTCACAGAGTTTTTACAAGGACGCAGGCACAATGGGCATGAAGAATAATAACTTAAATGACATGAAGAGTGTCCATATAACCCATAGGTAAGGAGAAGTGATATGCTTAGGGAAGAAACCCAAAACAAGAAACCAAGGGCAAGACAGGCTTGAGAGTCCTGAACCATATTCTTCCCACAAGTAAAGAAAGAATACCATATACAGTAAGAACATCCACACAACTTTTCAATGCGCATGGTTCAAATACAATGAAACATATACCAACATTTAAACATCAATCCATACACAGTCAAAAAGTCTATATATTATAAACTTTGGAAATGCACAGACAACAAGCAAACTCAAGAGCCAATTGTTGACTTAATTAAAGAGAACAGAGAAATATTCATGGATGGAGTAGGAAGAAACACATACCTATGTAAAAATTTCTAAGGAGAAACAACCAAGCTTGTATACCTCTTCCACGGGCGAACAAAATGAAGCAGCAGCAATCAACAAGAGCAAATGCAAAATGACTAGGGTGGTGGGCTCGAGGAGGGTTAGAGAGGCATGCATTTACTTCATGTTGTATCTACATTCATCCAGAGCCAGCACGAGGAAGATAACATACATCACATCAAGCACTAAATTGAAATCAATTTAATGCAATTTGAATACACCACAATTTCCCTAAGTCTCCAATTTAACAAATGCGCCAACCCTTGTTTAAAAATTCCAATGTGAGATATATAAAATACTTTCTAGGGATACCATGTTTCAAACTTACTTCCAATTCAAACAATGTGGGTAATCCTTGTGGCATAAAATCACCATACCACACATATAAATTAAACATGGAGTTGAGGTCCTTCTTCAAAATGCATGTAACATAATAATACTTGTGCGTGTTATATAAAAACAACACCATTCCCTTTTAAATCATATCTCCCATAACATTATTTGATTAATTATTTGGTCAGAGACTCTGAATGAAAATAAACTATAGAGATCATCTCAGCCAACTCATAATCACATCAAGCATAAGTGTCATCTCTTCATCATAGTCACACAAATCACACAAGGGTTCTGACCTATTAGTATGTTATTAAATATAGTTAAATAATAAGGTGTTTGCAACCATTTGCAGGAAAGTACCCTATGTTGTGCTTTAGAGTGCCAACAAAGAGTTTCTAGTTGAAAGAAGCACTCCAGACACAATGAAATAGTCCTCATGACCCAAAAATGTATAGAAATGGAAAAAAATAGATATGTCACAATATGGCTTCAAGACATCGATCTACAACTAGAGTGGGTCTTCAAATGCTCTCTGATACCATGTTCGAAAACACATATATTCCAACGGAGGACAAAAACCTTAAGTAACCACTCGCACAACCAGATGAAATATCAACACATAGATGTTTTTATGTGGTAAAACCCTTGTGGGAAAACATCCATGTCCCTAGCCAACATGGCCACTTCGATAAATTTATTAATGCAAAAGAAAATATTACAAAGAGATTTACAAGAGAGTTTCTCACAATCAGTCATTAGCAAATGACCCTCCATGCTCTTTAAATAGAGATTATGGACCAAGTGGGTTCTAATCCACATATCAATGTAGTCATTAAAATCAAAGAGAATATGAGTCATTAGATCACTCTATGTCGAGAACATATAGTGACCGTCAAATTACAAATGCATACTAATGCATACTAAGGAAACACACTAATAAAAACACTTTAACCTAATGACACATTAAACCAAGTTAATCTTAACTAAATCCTAAGTGTCTAAATATCCTGACAGAGGGTACTTGCACCTTAGGTGATTATTGCATGAAGGTTATTGTAACTATCTCCCACACCTTCATTAGCTGGTATTGGGTCCTAATCATCCCAAGACAAATTTTGGAAGGATATTTGATATACTCTTCACCAATTTAGATGTGGTCCTAACCACTTGTTGAGAGAACCTATATCCCTTTAACTCAATAGAAGGAACACAACCCACCACAGAGGCCCAATTAGACTCAACAACATTTTATGGTGGAATGGTTCTCCAGATATTTCAATCTAGCCAATTTATCGATGGGCTTTACGTGGTGATTGCCAGGATACTTTCCTATGAAAGTTCCTTCTTCAGTTTAAACGTTCTCTTTTTGTCTTTTCTTTTATAATATGAGTCTGATAAAACGATTTGTGTTGGTATAAACCAACTAGTGGAAGGGATTCTTAACTACTAAAGAAGGTTGAGCTTGGGATAGCCCTCGTGCTCAAGCATGCAGAAAAAGATATTCACACATGTTACAAGCCTAATAATAATACATTAACTTGATGGTATTTCAATTATTGACTGAGATACAACTATCGTGAAGAAAATATGCATGTAATAAGATGATGGAAATAAAAATAGTTCCCTTAGCTCTAATCATTAATCACACATTAACACAACGATTTTCTTTCCATCATTAAGAACAAGAACTGCAAAAAATATTGATACAAATAACTTATCAATAGATTCAAAAACTCTTACTCGTTAAAACATCAATTACTGAAATAAAGTTGGAAGTACTTCCTCCTCAATTCAATCATATAACACCTTTGATAACAAAAAAAGGGTATTTTTTCTCCGATCCTAAACAAGACTTCTCAATTAAGGTAGTTCAAAAATAGTTCTTTACAATTCTAAAACCATCGACCATTTCTAAAAGGTCAATCCCTGTATTTATAATGAATCATTAACTAAAAATAGCTATTACAAGTGCAAGTTAAGTAAAAAAAAATATCGCCACGTGGTTCTTCAATCTCTCTGTTCTTTGAGAATCATATAATGGTTTTACTGAAGTGGATGACTCTTCTCATATTCCAACCATTTGACAAAGAGTGCCTCGCATGTGTTGGCATATGGGAACATGTGCTAGTCCATCAGGGATGAAATAATTTCTTTCACTTCTACTGTTGTTCTCTGTACTTGATTATTTTAACACTCAACCGCTGCAGAACGTTTCGAGCTTTAATCAAATGCTCCATGAATGGTTGTACTTGACCTAGAGCCATGCTCGCCACCTTTGTGATCTATTTTTTCTATGCTAATTATTGTTCTGCATGTCACTTAACTATGTCATGCAGGTCGACAAAGTCTTCAGGTGAGTCGAATTCTGGGAGGCCCATTCCTTTCATCTCTCGATTAATATTTTCCCATCTCTTTTCGCACTCGGCCATTTTTACCCAGTATTTGGTCGCTTTCCTGATCTGATCTATGTTGCTATACCTTAGCACCCGAATACCATGCTCTTCGATGTCTCAACCATTTTGTACTGTGCTGATGTAATCGATAATTTCTACCGCTTGATGAGATTTTTCATACCACCTCTTCATGTCTTTGTAGGTCGCTAGTGCCATAAGGGTATCCTCTTAGAAATCGGCTATGCCTGCGGTGAAAAGGTGTCGTTCACTTGTGAATTTTGTGTAAGTGTCCTGGAACTCACTCATCAGGAACACCGTGGCTTACATTGAGTCTTTATAGAATTTCTCCAAATGGTGTAGATTCTCCAACTCCTTTAGTGCAGTGGCCAGCTCCTTTTCATCCCTCCACTGATAAGCTCGGATGTCTTGGTGTTTTCAGTGCTCAACAACGTCTCCTTCGTAGTGATGAGAATCGATCTATCTAGCATGAGCCTTCTCTTCTTAGTGGTCCTCTTCATGATGGCTTTTCTCTTTCTGTCATAGGTGATCTCTTGTATGTCGATGACCTCATCAACAAGTTCGGTGATTTTTTGTTCTCCCCAGGTTAGAGTATCTCCTAGGCTCTCGGCTATATATATTTGTTCCAGGATTGGTTCCTGAACTTATTCTGTGTGTTCCTATGGCTCGACCTCCATTTTCTGTGCATCGGTTGGTGAGGTATCAATCGAAATTGAAGAGTCGAGGATAGGTCTGGTACTTACTTGGTAATTGGTTGTCGATGTGATGATTTCTTGTTGTGGAAATTCCTCCTTCTAACCACTTGATCCCAGATCATCCCTCAAGCTATCCATTGGGGTTATTGGCAAGTCGAGTAGCTTAGTGTCTAAGACACTTTCGACCTCATGGTCGCTCTGTGGAAGGTTTTGAATTGGAGCATCGAGACCTGGGGTAGATGTTTTCTCAGGTTCCTTTTCCTCTGTAGTCGGTACTGGAGTCACCAAGGAAACCTCCAAACTCTCCTCATCATCATAGATGGTTATTAAGTCAAACAAGGGGTTTGGTACACTTTTCCTTCCTAGTGTCCTTGATATCTCAGGCTGGGTTGAAATTCCCCCCGGTGATCTGATTTGTGGTGATGGAACTTCAGGGTTTTCTGGCCCAGTGATTTCTTCAAGTTGTATTGGCTCTAAGCCACTTGGCTCTCCTCTTCTTGCGATTGGGTCATCAAAGGGGATCCTCAACATCTCTACAAGATCTAGTTCATTCTGTAATTGATTAATTATTCTTTGTGCCCCTTCGATCAAGAGAAATCCTCTTCTTTGTGCCTCTGTAGTCTCTGCTGCTCTGATTTATTCCCTAACTCTGAGGTCCTCTTGAGACGACTGCTCTATTGTATCCACTTGTTCATTCATGCTCATAGCATTGAACCTGGTCATGGTAAGGTTATCCATCCTCTGTACTACCTCCTCCCAGTCCTGAGTGCATTCTGTGAAAATTTCATCCTCAAATTGTTCATGTGCGTATGGCCAATAGGATGATACTTGTGAAGCATGTTGGAGGACCAGGCCTTTAGGGTCATGCTTGCGAAATCGGCCTGTCGGGAACCTGAATTCAAGTTGACTCAACCCTTCTTGTTTAGCTTCAGCAGTTTCCTTTACCAAATAAAACCCCACATGGAAGTTGTAGGGTATGAAATCCCCCTTCTTGTCCTTGACTAATGTGGCGTTATAGCCCTGCAGGATAGTCTGATTGCAGATTTCTCCCACAATGAGTCAGTCTGAGATGTGAGTAGGGAGTAGATGCGGTGATCCGGTGGCCCCGAACACCCTGATATAGGTTGTGTGTTCATATAAATACCAATCGCCTGCCTTTGCTACCATTTTCTTGGTTGTTGCAAAAGTCACGAGTATTCCTTTTTAAATACAATAAAATAAATCCGGGCGATGAATTCATCACAAATAAGAGCATAGGATTTTTTGTACTTGTTATCCCATAGTATTTTGAAGTAAACATGAATAGGGAGATCCACAACATGCCATATTAAATTCATGTCGGTGAAGACATTTCTCACATAGATAACATCGAGCACGTATAAGGCCATGTGGAAAGTGGGTGCTTACCCCTATTTTGGCGTCTAAGGCTGCTATACACAGATGCTCAATTGCTTGGAAATTATTTCTCCCTGATTGAAGCTACTCTTGGAGATCACCACAGTGTATTCCAAGGGCATCCATGCTTCCAGAAACTTGGAGCAGTCCTTCTCTCCATATAGTCAACAGATGAGAGCCATCAAGTAGATGTATGGTTCCTTCAAGTTAAGTGTCCCATACCATCTATTGCTCCGGTTTGTAATAATATTGTCCTCCTTCCACCATGATGCCATCAACCAGCTAGTGTTGTTAAATTCATAGAACTTCACCACGAAGTATGTGTTCAGTTGCTCCTATGGGTCTCTGAGTTTGTAGTACTTTTGGACTTCTATCGAGAGGGAAAATCCAACACACCTTCCATTCTCATCGTTGATCAAGAATTTATGCATGTCTATATGGTTGATTAGCCACTTCAAAACATTCATGCATGGGAAAACCATATTTATGCAGGATACCATGTGTAAGTATGACCATCGGATATTTGGGAACACCTGGTTGTCAAGCACCCTTACATCTGGGTCATTGTTCGGGATACACTCTGTGTTGGGTATGTGTTATATTCTGTGCATGTCTATGTGTGGGCATGTCAGATTTCACAATTTCATCTGATGATAGCTTCCTAGGGGCATCCCAGGGGGGGCAGGTATGGCCCCGCTGGTTACGCGCAGAACCCTGAAATTGTTTTGGGCAGTATTTGCTATTTTTAGTGGATTATGTTATTTTTAGTTGTTTTCTAAATTAATCCTAGATTAATGGATTAGGGTTTTGGTATCTATGGAATACCTAAAAAACATTGTATATATATTGTATTGTGAATGGTGAAATTAATACAATGAAGAGTTGAAAGGTTTTCTCCCGGTTAAGGGTTTCCGGTATAAATATCTGTGTACTATGTGTATGAGCCATTGATTAATTTTTGTTTTTCTTAAGAATATATATGCATTGTGTTACTTCATAGGTTTAAAACTTACATGTGGTATCAGAGATCATTTTTGGCTTCAAAGGGAAGCCTTTGTTTTTTAGGGTTTAGCTCGGTCTTGATAGATCAAGTTTATATTGGGTCTGTGATAAACCTGGGTTTAGTGGGAGATTTTGCAGTGGTGATTTGAGTGTAGAAAGAGGAAAGGCAAGCTCTTCTAGAATCGAGATAGAGAAGTTCAATGGTAAAACATTTGAGCTATGGAATCTCAAGATGGAGGACCTTCTTGTAGACAACGAACAATGGATTGTGTTGGCGACGGAAGTCACTCCTGGATTGCTTGCAGGAGCAGAGCCCGACGCTCATCAGTTTTATGTCATGGTTGCTTATGGATGGGTGATCAAATGGAAGGAAACTCAAAACAATGTGGTTCTAACTCTGAAACCAGGCCAGATATGCATGAGCAAGTGAGGTCTTGCGTAAACTTCAGACAGTGAGCTGTAGTAAAGGATGAACAGGTGCAAGATTTATATAAGAGAAAAGCAGAGGTCTGTTATAAACAGCAGGTTCCTAACAGACTGTAGAAGAAAGCATTTAAACACAAGATTGGCTTACATTCAAATGAAAAAAACCAGAGAATACAATAATGTCACAGTAAATCCTTTATCATAACATAGTTGCATGAATTCATGTGAATCATTCAATCATGAACTCTCCAGGCATAAGATGAAAATCAGATGGAGTAAGAAGAACTGTCTTTCATAAAACAAGAAATCTCAAACACAGATGCATAAGCTGGAAGATAGGATAGTTGCTAAAACATTACAGAAGGGAGCTCTGCTCTACCATCAATCCTTACAAAATGGAAAAAATGCCTACATATACTCTTCCCTTCCTTTCGCCCAGTAGAGGCGTCTCAAAACTTTCAATGGATGGTGTCGCCTCAATCAAATCTGGCATGCATTGTTCTGTCATACACTACCTTTAATTCAGCATGGCTTGCACCAGGGGGTAGTTGAGCCCTTTGAATGTTTAACTGGCGTGTACAGGTTCCCCTGGTGAGTTGGAGACTCGACGTGGATTTCCTGAAGAGAACCGGTACAAGGGACCCTCCTGAGTAAATTTCAACCGGGACCTCCATACTTTGCAATAAATGGGTGACGTGAGGCTTCACCCACCCTCTTTCTCCTTTATCCATTCTGAGTAGGTATCGGGATCCAAACCTCATCGTGTTGGAGTTGGCAGAGAACAGTGCCCCCCTTCTGAGAATTCATTCGGCACCTTTGGCCAAATGAAAACGAAATCACCCCTCACTTCATACCTCCTCTCTTATTACCAGGCATCAGAACCATGGGCTCGGTCCTGAGCGCTATCGGGAATTCGGGGTTTGGGATTTCAAAATGAAAAAAACAAGGGGTGCTTGCTCCTCGAAACTCCGATACCCGATGGCTCCTTCCGTGCTATCCCTTTGACTAAGCCCTGGTCCAAGTGACCACCACCATATGCCCTTGACCATCGCCATCGGGGTTTCGCGGTTCGCATTTTTGAAGTGCACGAACTACTAGTCCCCAAGATCCCCGATATCTCGATGGCTTCAAGTTCTCCGATGGGCACTTTCTTGTCGGGAATTTCTCGATGACGTCGATCTCCTGCCACGCGTCCATTCTCAGGCGGACGGTCTAGATCTCCTTCGTTGTTCCTTGCGTCCATGATCAGGCTCGCTTGATGTTTATGGCTGTGGCCTTTGAATAAATCTCACCTGACCAGCTTTCAAAATCCCACCTCTATGTGTTTACATCAGAGGTCTCAAATCAGAGAGGAAAACATCCCTGTGCAGGAAATGTCGCTAACATTAGGCTCCATGGGGGATAGAGTCGTCCCTGCGATGCTCTAAGAACTCCTTTCGCAGCTTCAGTGCCTTGCTATTGGGCTATGGAGTCACTTATTAGGCTGAAAACATACAAAAAGAAACTAAACAAGAACTAAAAGACAATATTTACAAACAGAGGAGCCACCTAAGGCTCAAATAAAACATTTTTTTAGAAAATGACCATTCATTAGGCTGTTGAAAACCTCTTCACCCTCTAGATCCTGCAACCCATAGGTGTTGTTGGAGAAAATCTCAAAGATTTTAAAGGGGTCGATCCATAGGGCGTCGAACTTGTTGTGCTTGCCTTTATCCTGTCTAGGTGCGTCCCACTTAAATACCAAGTCCCCGATCTCGAACTCCTTTTTCTTGACCTTCCTGTCAAAAGCCTACTTGATCTTCTGCTGATGACTGTAAGCTGCATCCCTCACTTGTTCTTTGATCTGCTGCACTTCCACTATTTGATGAATTCTTCTGATCATATGATCTAGTTCTCCCTCATAGTCTTGAAATAACTTCGCCATAGGTAAGGCGAGCTAAGTAGGGAAAACTGCCTCTGCTCCGTAGACTAGTTGAAACGATGAAGTGCCCAGAGACTTCTTCGTCGTGACACGATCGGCCCATAGAGCGAATTTCAAATTTGAATCCCAGGCTCTTTTGTTATCCTCTAACAATATTTTGATGATATTTATCAGGATTTTGTTAGAGGATTCCACTAAACCATTGCCCTGGGGATAGTAGGGGGTGGAGTGAACTAGAGAGATATGGAACTGCTCACAGAACTTAATTAAAGGTTCAGATTTGAAAGAAGCAGCATTATCGGTGATGATTCTGTTGGGACAGCCAAACCGGGCTATGATATCCTCCAGGAAGCCGATAATTACTTTGTGTGATGCGCTTCTGGTGGGGACAACTTCTATCCACTTGGTGAAATAATCTGTTGCAGTCAGGATCCATCTGTGTTGACCACTTGAGGGAGGATGAATTTCTTTGATGAAGTCCAACCCCCACTGCTGAAAATGTGTCGATGATACTATGGGATTTAATGGCTACGATTTGAGTTGTTGCTTTCCTGAGAACTTTTGACATTTGGTGCAAGATCTGATCTCCCTGCAAACATCGAGGAACAAAGTGGGCCAATAATACCCAACTCAGAGTATCTTGTGGGATGTGGTCTTCCAGAAATGATGGCCTCCGCAAAGGCCGCTATGAAAATCAAACATAACCTTTTGGGCCTCCTGCGGGTTCAGGCATCTCAGAAATACCCCTAGAGGGTCTTTCCAGTACAAAGTTTGGTCAATGAGGCCATACCTGAATGCCTTGAGCTTAAGATCCCTCACTTTTCTTTTTCCAATTCCATCAGGAGGCTTCAATTCTTGCAGAAAATACAAAATGTCACGATACCAGGCACATTCTGCCAGCGATAAGGCATCCTTAAAATTCATGTTGGATGACTCAGATTGCTCATTGATGAAACTAATCCCTAAGGCTTTGCAATTGGATTCAGCTAGCAATTTGGATAAACCCTGTCCTTTTATCAACTTGGTGGGCTTAATTCCAGATCAAATTCTAGAATCTTGGCGATCCACTTACCTCTTTTCCCATCCATGTCGGGTTGTATAAGAATGTCCTTCACAGAGGCTGTGGGGACATATGCAATGATCTTTGAGTGCAAGACATAGACTCTGAAATATTTGAGAGATTTCACCAATGCATAAGCTTGATTTTCCATGATCTCATATCGAAGTTCTGCGTCTCTTAATGCCCTGCTATAGAAGGCAATAGGTTGCTCTTGCCCTTGATCATTTTTATGCAACAAAACTACCACTACTGTATCACAGGAAGCAAAATAAAATATCAGGAAATCTTTGGAATAATCGGGGCTGATAAGCACAGGTGCCTCAGTCAACGCCTTCTTTATTTGGACAAAAGATTCCCTGGGTTCAGTGGTCCATTTTACTTCATTTCCCTTCCTGAGCATGGTTGTGATGTGTTTCACCATCTCAGAAAAATTTGAGACGAATCTCCTCAAAAAATTAATCTTCCCCAAAAATGCCTGAACCTCTTTTTTATATCTGGGGAGTGACAGGGTCTGAATTGCTTCTACCCTGCTAGGGTCAATATTTACTCCCTCTGCTGATACTATATGGCCTAACATCTTTCGCTCCTTCATAGCAAACAAGGATTTCTTGGGGTTTAAGGATAAGCCATACCTCCGACACTTCATGAAGACCTTTCTCAAGTGGCAGCAGTGCTCCTTGTCTGTCTTGGAGAAGACTGTGATATCATCCAGATAGATTACCACAAATTGGTCCTTCTCCCCTATGAATGCTATATCCATAGCTCGCTGAAATGTTGCTCCTGCATTCATCAATCCGAAAGGCATTTTGGCATACATGAATGTACCCCAAGGAGTGGTGAAGGTTGTCTTCTCCCTGTCCTCGGGCATGACCGATATCTGATTATAGCCAGAAAACCCATCGATCATGGATATCCTAGAGGAGCCAATTACCCTCTGCAGTATGTGTTCCATCTTAGGTAAGGGGTAGTTGTCTTTCTTTGAGCTTCTGTTGAGATTCCTGAAATCAACGCAGAGCCTGATTTCTCCACTCTTCTTCCTTCTTGGGACCAAATTGGCCACCCATTCAGAATATCTCAAGGGGAAAATGATTTGAGCATCTAACAATTTTTTAACTTCTTTCTCCATGATGGGAAGTAACATGGGGTTTATCTGTCTTAGCTTCTTCCTGAAAGGCCTAGCTCCTTCCTTCAATGGGATCTTGTGCTCAATGAAAGATGTGTCATACGTCTTGAGATCTTCGTATGTCCATGCAAACACATCGGCTAACTCTCTCAGCAGCTCCATGTACTCGGCCTTCTGTTCTTTGGTCAAACTACTTGACAATTTGACAAACTTGGGCTCCTCCGGTGTGCCAATGTTGCATTCAGTTGTCTCAACATCTTCGTTTGAGACCCTGCCCTTTACTGGCACATCATTCCCATCGAACAATCTCTCTAAAGGGACAAGTTCTCTCGGGATTTGATTACTGGGCAGCTGAATGATCTGATGATTAGCGATTTCATTTAAAAACCTCTCAGGACAAGGGTCACCTTCCAAATCAGGATCTTGGTCAATATGCAGCGCAGAAAATTTGTCCACTGCTTGGAGAAACTTTTCGAGTTCAGAATCATCCTCGAACACCTTCCAATGCTTGACATTGTCCGACACTGAGGGCCTATACCTTATCTCAACATCATTTTTTATCATAGGCGGCAGAGGAAATTTGGGCAAACTAGCTGAGACAGCTAAAGAATCGGCCAAAGTATTTTCTCCCCTCGAAATGAAAGAAATGTTAAAAGCTAAGAATAAATTATCAATAAGGTTCCATACTTCATTCTGATAATTCCTAAGCTGGGGATTATGGGTGCGATAAGCATTCCTTGTCTGTTGAATAATCAACTCAGCATCTTCGAATATTTTTATCTCTTCAATTCCCATTTCCTTTGCGGCCCTCATACCTAGAACAAGAGCTTCATACTCTGCCACGTTGTTGGTGACTCTGAATTCCATCTTGTATGACAAGGATATGACTTCTTGACAAGGTGATATGAAAACCACTCCAGCGCCAGCTCCTTCGCTAGAAGAAGCTTCGTCAAAAAACATCTTCCACATAGAGGAACTTTGGGGAGAAATCGGGTGATCAGGGTTGGGGTGCTTTCTGATTGGTAAAGAGATTTCAAGGACATCGGTAAGTTGCAGTAAACTAGACCCCAAGTCGGTGTCAAGTGCAAAGATGGGGTGATTGGTTGGGTCTGCTTCATCACTGACAATATAGGCCAGCTGGGCTTCTCTGTATTATCTCCTTTGTTCCCCTCTGAAGATCGGAATGGTGGTATATGTGAGATCCATCTGTAGCATCCCTCCCAGTTTTTTGATCCACGATCTAGACAACAGCATACTGAACTTGGGGGGAACGTCGGCTACCACAATATCCATGACCACACTTTTCATCGGCAGCTGAAACAGGGAAACCGCCAGGTCTTTGATGACTCCTAGGCACTGCACTCTCCTTGAATCAAAGGAATATAGATCATGATAAGTTCTTTTCACTTCCAGACCCAATTCTTCCATCACTATTTTTGGCATAAGGTTATGGGAAGCCCCTGAATCCATGAAGCAGTTATGCATCACTTTATCATGTATGTTCAGGGAAGTGTAGAAGGGGAGGGATGATTCATCTCTGTCTTCTACCATGGGGCCTAAGATGACGTCTGGCTTCTCATATTGAAGGTTTATTGAGTCGGCGAGGGGCTGAGGGGACTCGGATTGTAGCAACTTGGAGAGGGATCTTTTAAAATCTTTGTTTTTAACTAGATCTGAGAGGGGTACAAGAATTCTAATCTTCTGAATCTCATGCTCAAAATTGAAGGAAGGGGTAGGTTTAGGAGCTTCTCTTACCTCATTGACAGGATCTTTGGTTGCTGGTGAAGAATTCTGAGTATTCTTTTCTTTAGTTGTGGTTGTTGCAACTCTAGTAGGTTTTTTTGCTATGAGAGGCTGGTCTAGGCTGTCAAAGTCTCCTTCTTTCCTTCTCAATCTAAGATTATATCTGTTAGGAGTGTGACTGGCCCTTTGTTCTTTCCCCAACTCATGAATTTGAGCACTCATCAGTGATTCTTCATATGCAGACTGCATCAAATGAGGAAAAGGGGGAGCTTCTCCAATACAGTGAATTTCAGGGCCAAACTCGTCTATCTCCTCTCTTTCCTCATGATCAACTAGGTTTTTTTGGAGGGGGGTTTGAACCCTCTGATCTTCTCTGTCCTTTCCCCTCTGTTCCATCGGGAAATCCTGAGGCATATTGTTAGCAGGTCATCTGAAACCTCTATTATCATTGTTTTGGGGACTTCTGTACATGGGCTTCCCTTCTAATTCCAACCTTTCTATCTTAGCCGCAAGTGATTTTATCGTTCTAGCTGTCTCATCTATCTGATGGGACAGAGGAGAGGAACTAGAGGAGGAAGCTTCAGGTATTTTCTTGGATGTATTCCTATAACCTGCGTTCCTGAGTCGGTTGACAGCCAATATGTTAGATTCTACCTCCACGGTCGCATCCTACATGTGGGCTAGCGTAGCAGCTCTTCTCTCTCTCAGCAGTAGGAAGAAATCAGGATCAAAGGTGCTGGAGTAAGTGATCATTGTAGAGGCTTTGAAGGGTTTTATCTCAACAGGGATTCTGTTGTACATTTTCTTAAATCTCTTGGAAAAGTCAGAAACAGACTCTCCTTCCTTTCTCTTCAATGACCCAAACTCTGTCATGTAATACATGAAGTCTTTTTTATCTCCCCACTATCTCAAAAAGGAATTATCTAAAGCTCTAATCCCATCAATAGATCCAGGAGGCAGGGACCTGAACCATTTTCTAGCCTCTCCTTGGAGACTATGGACAAAAATTCTCATCCATACGTCTGTGTGCATGATAACATTATCATCCGTGAAAGTGTAAAAGGCTGTTAGGTGCTCTTCGGCGGTTATGTCCCCCTTGCCTGTAAACTTGGGCAGCTGCTTAAGGTACCCTTCTACTAGGAGGTTATTGAGAGGTTGTGGTAGCACAAGGGGAGCGTATCTAGTGGCTATTATGACCTCTATTTCGGTCATAGGGGGATTTGCTCCGGCCATAGGAATATTGGGTGGAGGAGAGCTCAGAGGAGAAGGAGTTCGTAAAGGGGCTATAGGGAATGAATCTCGGAGTGGGGTGGGAAACAAGAGGTGATTCAAGGAGGAGGGAGTAACAAGGATTTCTCCCTCCAATCCCAGACTAGGAGGGGAAAACTCAGCAGGAACACTTCCAAAATTCAGGAAACGAGAAACTTGTGAAGGAGGTCTATCCAGAAACTGAAGGGAAGAAAATGGAGTTCTTACAGAAGGAGATGGTGGATTACCTATTTCAGTGGTGGAAGCTTCTTCTTCAGGGACCTTTCCTTTTTTGAGGACCACCTCCAGATCAGTTTCAGGTGTAGCTAGGGGAATTTGTGGATGAGACCGCGTGTGTCTGCCTCTGAAATCCACAATTGATAGAGCAAGTTCTCCCCAGCGAAGTCGTCACAATGGAGTCTCCAGGTGCACAGCAGCAATCTCAATAGTTCTAATCTTTGATGCACCTTCATAATCAACTAATTGTTGTCGTTCAATCTCGGGGAAAATATTCAACTTCGTCCCCGGCAATGGTGCCAAAAATGTTGGCGACGGAAGTCACTCCTGGATTGCTTGCAGGAGCAGAGCCCGAAGCCCATCAGTTTTATGTCACGGTTTCTTATGGATGGGTGATCAAATGGAAGGAAACTCAAAACAATGCGGTTCTAACTCTGAAACCAGGCTAGATATGCATGAGCAAGTGAGGTCTTGTGTAAACTTCAGACAGTGAGTTGTAGTAAAGGATGAACAGGTGGAAGATTTATATAAGAGAAAAGCAGAGGTCTGTTATAAACAACAGGTTCCTAACAGACTGTAGAAGAAATAATTTAAACACAAGATCGGCTTACATTCAAATGCAAAAAACCAGAGAATACAATAATGTCACAGTAAATCCTTTATCATAACATAGTTGCATGAATTCATGTGAATCAGTCAATCATGAACTCTCCAGGCATAAGATGAAAATCAAACGGAGTAAGAAGAACTGTCTTTCATAAAACAAGAAATCTCAAACACAGATGCATAAGATGGAAGCTAGGATAGCTGCTAAAACATTACAGTAGGGAGATCTGCTCTACCATCAATCCTTACAAAATGGAAAAAATGCCTACATATACTCTTCCCTTCCTTTTGCCCAGCAGAGGCATCTAAAAAATTTCAATGGATGGTGTCGCCTTAATCAAATCTGGCCTGCATTGTTCTGTCATACACTACCTTTAATTCAGTATGGCTCGTGCCAGGGGGTAGCTGAGCCCTTTGAATGTTTAACTGGCGTGTACAGGTTCCCCTGGTGAGTTGGAGACTCGGTGTGGCTTTCCTGAAGAGAACCGGTACAAGGGACCCTCCTAAGTAAATTTCAACCGGGACCTCCATACTCTGCAATAAATGGGTGACGTGAGGCTTCACCCACCCTCTTTCTCCTTTATCCATTCTAAGCAGGTACCGGGATCCAAACCTCATCGGGCTGCAGTTGGCAGAGCACAGTTCCCCCCTTCTCAGAATTAATTCGGCACCTTTGGCCAAATGAAAATGAAATCGCCCCTCACTTCATACCTCCTCTCTTATGACCAGGCATCAGAACCATGGGCCCGGTCCTGAGCGCTATCGGGAATTCGGGGTTCGGGTTTTCAAAATGCAAAAAAAAAAGGGTGCTTGCTCCTCGAAACTCCGATACCCAATGGCTCCTTCCGTGCTAGCCCTTTGACTAGGCCCTGGTCCAAGTGACCACCACCATATGCCCTTGACCATCTCCATCGGGGTTTCGCGGTTCGCATTTTTGAAGTGAACGAACTACTCATCCCCAAGATCCCTGATATCCTGATGGCTTCAAGTTCTCCGATGGGCGCTTTCTTGTCGGGAATTTCCCGATGACATTGATCTCCTGCCACGCGTCCCTTCTCAGGCGGATGGTCTATATCTCCTTCGATGTTCCTTGCGTCCATGATCAGGCTCTCTTGACTTTTATGGATGTGGCCTTTGAATAAATCTCACTTGACCGGCTTTCAAAATCCCACCTCTATGTGTTTACATCAGAGGTCTCAAATCGGAGAGGAAAACATCCCTGTGCAGGAAATGTCACTAACAGATTGTTGTGGATCCTGGTACACAGTCTATTGGTATGCATCCTACTAGCACACAGTCGACTGGTACACAACCTACAAGTACACAAACTACTAGTGCACCACCTACTGGTATGTCGAAGGAATATTGGGAGAAGTTGGACAGAAGATAAAGGAGTACTATTCGACTCTGCCTAGAAAATTCGATGTTGTTGAACGTCTTGGGAGAATCTACAACCAAGGAACTATGGGATAAGTTAGGGAATTTGTATCAATCAAAGTCCCTGGTAAACAAGTTGTTTCTTCGAAAGAAGTTGTATCATCTTAGGATGGAAGATGGAGATTCTGTGACAGAACATCTAAATGCCTTTAATACTCTGGTAAGTCAATTTTTCTATGTTAATATTACGATTGTAGAAGAAGATAAGTGTATTACTTTGTTTTGTTATTTTCCAGACTCTTGGGATAATCTGGTTGTAGAAATTGGTAGTACCACTCAATCTACATTGAAGTATGAGGATGTAGTTGCATCCTTGTTATCTGAAGAGATAAGATGGAAAATCATGAATGGTCATAGCACATATGATTTATTTGTAAGAGGTTGTACCCAAGATAGTAATCTTGGTAAGTCTTCGGGGGGGGGGAGACCTAAATATACAGGTAGATCTAAGTCTTTAGGAAAATCTTTGAGGAAATGTTGGAAGTGTGGTAAAACAGGACATTATAAGAAAGATTGCAAGTCTAAGAAGGTTGATAAACCAAAGGGATCTGATAGTACCTCTTCCACAGAGGTGAAAACCTACACTGAAGAAGGAGGTGGTGTTTACCTGGAATCTATAGGTACACATGCAGACCATGATGTATGGTTGATCGACTCGAGTGCATCATACCATATGACTCCTCACAGGGAGTGGTTCTCTAAATATGAAAAATATGATGGTGGTGATGTATTCCTACGAGATGACTCAACAACCAAAATCGTGGGACGTGGAAGGGTTGAGTTTTAATTTTGCATGCATTAATTAACCATTTGAGAAAAATTAGTGAAGAATGAGGAAAGAAGGGGAACTATGATAGCCATATACACATATGCAGATCTGAAATGAAATAATAGACAGCAAACCATAACACGCAGATTGATAACGGAGTTCGACACAACTTTGCCTACGTCTCCGGGCCTTTTTCTCTGTGGGGGAGGCTTCTTTATTTCTGTTCAAATGCTCAAAATTACATCAATACAATTCCAAATGGCTACAAGACTGATCTGGTCATGTTCTTCCAGATCTCTAGAACCCTACAAAGAAAACGACATGCAAAACGGACGTCCGGAGCTCTCAGAAATGGTCCGACAGTGTCTCCTCCTCAAAAGCTTCTCTGCCTCAAAATGGCTTTGGCTTGGCTTCTCCTCAGCATAACTCTACTCTGAATGCCCTCAAATTTGTCCCCATGGCCTCAAACAGGCCTTGGTTATATAGTTGGGAAGGTATTTGCTCATCTCCAACTTCCTCCAAGAAGTTAGACTCCAAAACTACCCAATAACTCCCAAAAATGGATTAATTACATTAAAAATAGGTTACATAACCAAATTTTAGTTACAAAACCCACTTTTTAAACTATAATATAGTTATAGTACGGTCTTTAGCCCCTCCATCCGCACGCACGCCCCTTTTACTGGTCATATGCTACCATGTGGCCATGCGCTAGCCCAAAGGCTAAGCGCGGGCCACCCCTGTTAGCTCCCAGTTTCGTAGCGCTTTACACGAGACCTCAGGCTAGCGCCATAACTGTTTAACCACGCCATATCTCCGTTTACATGGTCACATGTTATAACACAATCCATGGTTTAAACTTTAACGTTTCATATATAAACCGCACACAATATGTATGCGGTCACATAACATTCAATTAACCGCGCATATGTTATGTGGAAACGGTTACATAACTCTCGTCGAGCCGTTGGCTATATGTTGACCCCCGTGTATATAGCGTAAACATATGGGAAAACAAATGACCGCGGGCTGGGGCTAACCCCCGACCCAACCCCCCCGCCATATATACAACAATGTAAACATAAATATATATTGCGCCACATAGTAAATAAGAACCACACGGTGGGCGGGCGGTTAGCCCAACCCTGCCAGTCCTTAGCCGGAGGGAAGGTCGCCGGTTCGAATCCCGTCTGAGCCATAACAAAATTTTAACACATACGAATAGCCAACCATGGGGTGCCACGTGGCATCCCTTGACTGGGCCACGTGGCACCTTAAAAACCAATCAATACATGCCACGTGTCAATCACCTATTGGTCCACATGCCAGAGCCGTATTACCACGTCAATTCACCACGTCAACTTCTGTACCGCCCGATCATCCTACCACATCAGTTGCTGACGTCACCCATGCCACGTGTCACCCTTCTAGTGGTGACACGTGCCATTTCTGGATTGGTCCATCTGTATGCCCAAAAGTCCAAATCTGCCTGCCACGTGTCACTACTCGAGGCTACCATGTTTTGCCTATACGGACCTGCCACATGTCATCTGTACGGACATGCCACGTCAGCATCCGTATGGACTGTACGGACTGCACAGTCAACAATTTTTTGCTTGTTTGACCTTTTGGACAAAATGTGATATCTTCTCCATACAGACTCCGTTTGACAAAGTAAATATACCACCAGAATCAAGAAGATGAGACAGATGCAATGGCACAGGTTTCGTCGCGTTCCAAACACTTTCATTTTTGAGCATTTTTCAAGCCCTATCAGGCTTTTGGATCCGATTTCAGATCGCACCTCCCCACAATAAGACCTTTTGGTCCCCAAAAGGTTACTGACCACTCAACAAGCTCAGGATAGGCCACCAGGCTTTCTCTTTGTCTCTGAACTAAAATGATTACATTAGTGGAAGCAAAATACAATGAAGTTGAGACATCCACTTCTGGCAGAACCAAGTGACTAGTTTCTTTCCTTCACGATGTTCCTCTTGCTTCGCTGGTAATCCTTCCTCCTTTGTGAGTACATGCAAAATCATTTTTTCCTTCCTTGGACGAAGCTCCAGATTAAGATTCCAACAGCTAGCCTTTTGATGTCCACTCTTGTTGCAAAACGTGCAATGAGTTTTTGGCATCCAGACATGTTTACCCTTCTCTTTCTTCCGTTGTGGACTTGAGCCTTTATGTCGTGTTTCCTTCCTGGTCGACATAGGTTTCCTGTACAAATTTTGTCTCTTCCAACACTTGGAAACACAATTCTTAGGTGAATGAAAATAAGTACATGGATAAAGATTCCACAAGTTCCAGTTTACTTGATTATGCTTGTTATAATCAAAAGGAGAATTAATAAAAACATGACCATTATACATTCCATGCTAATATTCACTATTCTTTGGAGACGAATTGCATTCACTACCACAACCCTGAAGTGATGTACCATTTCCTTTTGTGAAGTGTTCTCGCAATGTCTTAAGTTGGCCATTTGAAGCATTACTTGCTTCCGAAGTTTTGGAACCTATCTTGGAAGACTCTCCAAGGTCCCCTTCGCCA
>JZKD02S2207607.1:341851-357049 GCA_000966675.3 Picea glauca
GAACCTTCACTGCATACCTCAGATATGTTTTCTGAAACAGATGTAGAAGGAACTTCCTTCAATCCTTCTTTTCCTTTGTTGTTCTTTGAAGCTTTCACTTGAACCGTGCTCTTTCGTTCCAAGTAGTCTTCATACAACACCTTCACCATATCGGCCATGGAAAACACCGAATCTCTGAACTCCTTTCTCATTTTGAGAAAGTCCTCCTGTAGATGCCATTTTCTTCCTTGAGATGAGCTCTTCCCTGGCTAACATGCAAAACTCAAATCCAAATGTCAACTAGCTCTGATACCACTTGATCTGTAGGATCTTTTAATGACTTATGGTTGAGTTTTAATTTTGCATGCATTAATTAACCATTTGAGAAAACTTAGTGAAGAATGAGGAAAGAAGAGGAATTATGACAGCCATATACACATATGCAGATCTGAAATGAAATAATAGACAACAAACCATAACACGCAGATTGATAATGGAGTTCGACACAACTTTGCCTACGTCTCAGGGCCTTTTTCTTTGTGGGGGAGGCTTCTTTATTTCTGTTCAAATGCTCAAAAGTACATCACTGCAATGCCAAATGGATACAAGACTGATCTGGTCATGTTCTTCCAGATCTCTAGAACCCTACAAAGAAAACGACATGCAAAACAGACGTCCGGAGCTCTCAGAAATGGTCCGACAGCGTCTCCTCCTCAAAAGCTTCTCTGCCTCAAAATGGCTTTGGCTCGGCTTCTCCTCAACATAACTCTTCTCTGAATGCCCTCAAAGCTGTCCCCATGGCCTCAAACAGGCCTTGGTTATATAGTTGGGAAGGTAGTTTCTCATCTCCAACTTCCTTCAAGAAGTTAGGCTCCAAAACTACCCAATAACTCCCAAAAATGGATTAATTACATTAAAAATAGGTTACATAACCAAATTTTAGTTACAAAACTCACTTTTTAAACTATAATATAGTTACAGTACGGGCTTTAGCCCCTCCATCTGCACGTGTGCCCCTTTTACTGGTCATATTCTACCATGTGGCCACGCGCTAGCCCAAAGGCTAAGCGCGGGCCACCCCTGTTAGCTCCGGGTTTCTTAGCGCTTTACACGGGACCTAGGGCTAACGCCATAACTGTTTAACCATGCCATATCTCTGTTTACATGGTCACATGTTATAATACAATCCACGGTTTAAACTTTAACGTTTCATATATAAACTGCGCACAATATGTATACGGTCACATAACATTCAATTAACCACGCATAAGTTATGTGGCAACGGTTACATAACTCCCGTCGAGCCGTTGGCTATATGTTGACCCCCATGTATATGGTGTGAACATATGGGAAAACAAATGATCGTGGGCCGGGGCTAAGCCCCGACCCGAACCCCCCGCCATATATACAACAATGTAAACATAAATATATATTGCGCCACATAGTAAATAAGAACCACATGGCAGGCAGGCAGTTAGCCCAGCCCTGCCAGTCCTTAGCTGGAGGGAAAGTGGCCAGTTCGAATCCCATCCGAGCCATAACAAAATTTTAACACATACAAAAATCCAACCATCGTGTGCCACGTGGCAGCCCTTGACTGGGCCACGTGGCACCTTAAAAACCAATCAATACATGCCATGTGTCAGTCACCTATTGGTCCACATTCCAGAGCCATACTGCCACGTCAATTCACCGCATCATCTTCCGTACCACTCGGTCATCCTGCCACGTCAGCTGCTGACATCACCCGTGCCACGTGTCACCCTTCCAGTGGTGACACGTGTCACTTCTAGATTGGTCCATCCGTACGCCCAAAAGTCCAAATCTTCCTGCCACGTGTCACTACCCGAGGCTGCCACATGTTTCCTGTACAGACCTGCAACATGTCATCTGTACAGACATGCCATGTCAGCGTCTGTACGGACTGTACAGACTGCACAGTCAGCAATGTTTTGCCTGTTTGACCTTTCAGACAAAATGCGATATCTTCTCCATAAAGACTCTGTTTGACAAAGTAAATATACCAACGGAATCAGGAAGACGAGATGGACACAATGGCATAGGTTTCATCACGTTCCGAGCACTTTCATTTTTGAGCATTTTTCAAGCCCTATCAAGCTTTTGGATCCGATTTCGGATCACAACATAGAAGAAAATAATGGTGGAGAATTCTGCTGAAATGAATTCAACAAATTATGTAAGAAGTGTGGTATAGCAAGGAAGAAGACTACTCCATACACTCCTCAATAGAATGGAGTTGTAGAAAGGATGAACAAGACACTGATGGAAAAAGAAAGGAGCGTGCTCAGCGGTGCTGAGTTAAGACAGGAATTGTGGGTAGAGGCAGTGGGTACAACATGTTACCTGGTGAATTGATCACCCTCATCAGCGTTGGATGATAAAACTCCACACGAGGTATGGAATGGAAAGAAACCCTCTCTTGAACATCTTAGATTGTTTGGTTATGATGCTTATGTACATGTTCCAAAGGAAAATAGGATTAAGTTGGATAATAAAGTTGAAAAGTGTATCTTTATTGGTTATAAAGATGGTGTGAAAGGTTATAATCTTTGGAACCCAGAAACTAAGAAGATTGTTTACAGTTGGGATGTTGTTTTTAGAGAGGTAAAATATGTTTCCAAACAGAAATTCCTACCAAGGAAAGAAGAAGAACCTGAGAAAATAGAGATTGAGTTGGATGATGCAAAATCTGAATCATCTGAAGAAGATGAAGAAGAAGAAGAAACTTATACCCTAGTATTGAAGAGATCAGTGAGAGAAAGAAGGAAACTAGAAAGGTATAGTCCACCTGATTTCCATTCCAATTTTGCTTTATCATTATTGATGATGATCCCGGAACTGTCAGGGAAGTAGTGAATTCAGAGGATAGTAAACTATGGAAGAAGGCCATGGTTGAAGAAATGGATGCCTTGGATAAGAATGAGGCATGGGATATAGTTGAGTTTCTATCTAGAAGAAAATTTTTTGGTAGCAAATGGTTGTTTAAGAAGAATTTTAATGCACAAGGTAAAGTGGAGAAATACAAAGCTCGATTAGTAGCAAAAGGCTATTCCCGGGTAGAGGGAATTGACTTTGGTGAGATTTTTTCTCCTGTTGCCAAGTTAACATCTATTAGATTTATTTTATATATTGATGTTGCTTTTGATCTTAAAGTGGAACAGATGGATGTGAATACAACATTCCTACATGGGGATCTAGAAGAAGTAATCTACATGAAGCAGCCAGAAGGATTTGTAGTGAAGGGAAAGAAAGAGTTGGTCTGTAAGCTAAAGAATTCACTATATGGTCTGAAGCAATCACCTAGGATGTGGTACCAAATGTTTGACACATGCATCCTTGAATTAGGATTTGGGAGTAGCAGGGCTAATCACTGTGTATATTCCAAGCAGGTTGGTAATCACTTCATTTATGTAGTGTTGTATGTTGATGACATGTTGTTGGTAGGAAATAACATGGATGTTATCAAGGAGGTGAAATCACATCTATCCTCCAAATTTGACATGAAGGATCTCGGTGTTGCTAACTTCATTCTGGGAATTGAGATGAAAAGAGATCGTGCAAACAGGAAACTTTGGTTGAATCAGAGAAAATATGTTGAGATGATATTGCAGAGGTTTAATATGCATGGAAGTAAACCAATCAAGCTTCATATTCCTTTAGGTGTAAATTTATCTACAGATCAGTGTCCCAAGACATAAGAAGAAGAAAAGGACATGTCCCATGTTCTGTATGCCAGTGCAGTTGGCATTTTAATGTATGCAATGGTCTATACTAGACTGGACATTTCACATGAAGTGGGAGTTTTGAGCAGGTATATGTCAAAACCAGGGAAGGAGTATTGGACAACAGTAAAGAGGGTCTTCAGGGATTTTCATGGCACTACCAATTATGGATTGTGCTACCAAGGAAGATCAGGATTGGACAAAGTGGTGGACATACATGGATTTTTTGATGCAGAATGGGCTGGAGATCTGGATCACGGAATATATACAAGTGGGTATGTGTTTAACCTATTTGGAAGAGAAATCAGTTAGATGAGTAAAAGACAGGTTGTAGTGGCACTCTCAACTACATAAGTTGAATACATGGCAGCCACTCATGCAAGGAAGGAAGTAATATGGTTACATAGATTGTGTTCAGGTATTGGGTTGGTACAACAAGTAGTGAGATTAGATTTTGATATTCGGAGTGAAATATTCCTGGTAAACAACCCATCTTATCATCCGAAGACAAAGCATATTGATGTTCAGTATCACTTTGTGAGAGATATGGTTGAAGAAAATAAGATGTTGCTGGAAAAAGTTGACACTTTGAATAATGTTGCAGATTCATTGACAAAGTCTGTGAGCACAGAAAAGTTCTCCTGGTGTAGAGTAACAATGGGCATTGTTGCCCTGGATTGTTGATAATATAATCCTGTGGACCCCTAGATGCAAAGAAAACAACAAGTGGGAGAATGTTGGGTATGTGTTATATTCTTTGCATATGTGTGTGTGGATGCGTCAGATTCAAAAATTACACCTCACAATCTTGGATTAAGGGATTAGGGTTTTGGCATCTACGAAATACCTAAAAAACATTGTATATATATATTGTATGGTGAATGGTGAAATTAATACAATGAAGAGTTGAAAGGTTTTCTCCCGATTAAGGGTTTCCAGTATAAATCTCTGTGTACTATGTTTATGAGCCATTGATTAATTTATGTTTTTCTTAAGAATATATATGCATTGGGTTACTTCACAAGTTTAAAACTTACATTTGGGTATTCCTCCCGGATGATTCTATTGAATAGGTATCCCCACTGTGGGAGCATTAATTTGGATCCATTGTTTGCTTCTATATCGCCGAAGACCGAAGGTTGAATAAAATATTTCTTCATTGAGGTTTTCATGACCAGCTCTGCCCTGGGAGCATACTCCAACTGCCTCACAGTACCAGGAGAAGAACATTCAGCTATTTCTTCCTCCTTTAGCTTAGGTTCTCTCGACGAGCCCGTGGTCGTTGGCTTTCTTGGGGGCATTTTCCCTGCATCTAGAACATGGTTAGAGAATGTGCAAGAAATCAAATGTATATATCACAAATCACGACCGTCAAATTGATAAACTTTAACACATACCTCTATTTCTTTTTTAACTTGGTTTTGATAATCTAAGAATCAACGCAATCTCGAGACGCTTGTTTTGCTTCTTCGGATGCTCTGAAATTTGAACTTGTGCGCAGAATGAAAGTGTTCGAAGTCATTCTAGTGATTTAAACAGGGATGATATTACTTTGTCACATCATCCATTCAATTCATAATATGAATGTGTTTCTACAAAATCTGTCGCCAGATCCTCATTACTTTTAAAATTAAATTCGATCATAAGTCGATGGCACAGGAACGAGCTATAATGTGGCCTATTAATGATTTCAAATTCCTATTGTTCAATCAGCACATGAAGTAGCAATGAACATAGGGTGAAACATTAACTATCCAATTAAATTACACAATCCGATCGTATCTTGTGCTAAAAACATCCCATCGTTTTTCTAATCTAGATGGTGGTTTGGGGTCAAGGTTTCTCTTTAAACATTTGTCATTGAAATATCCTTGCAAAATCTCTGACTCAGATGATGTGTCAAGGTGGAACTGGTGGTGTGACTAGGACATAGGGCACCTTAATATGACTCAAGATGAAACTAGGTCATACGACACCGCTATGTTACAAAGACACATGGTACCCGAGCCCGACCGCTTCATTTAACCATTCTATTTGGAATTTGGTCTTTCCTTAACGTAAACGTCTTAAAGCCTAATCTTATCTCTTTGATGCTGAAAAGTCTAAAGGATCGACGATCGACAATAAGCTTACTTAAGTTATCCCAGATTGACCTTCTCGAAAATTTCCCAATGCCGAAAGTGTATCAGGGGTCGATGATCGACGATATGTTTAACAGAGAAAAAATCAATATTTTAACCCTTTTAGATTTCCCTGACCCCGAGAAAGAGCATCGTTCATCGACTATCGAGGGTTTTTCATGGCTTTTGTCAATGTCCTGGGGATCAACTATTTCCTGAACCTTCGTGGAGAATAACTCACGCAAACCAACTCTACCTTCTACTGATGTCGATGGTGCATCGACGATCAATAATTAGTGTAACTGTGTGGCCACTTATCTACTTGCATTTTGTCGACATCGAACACAAGCACGTTAGTCACAATGTTAGCTGCAGACTATTAGTTAGAATTCCAAGTTCTTTTTAGACACAAGGTTTCATTTAACAAATTCAAACAAATCTGACTTGATCGATAAGAGTAATGAAAACAAAATAAACCATCCCCCCATAGTGAACTCAATTCAGACAATAAAAGAAAACAATTGGTACCCAAAAAGTAATAAACTTTCATAAGGATTTTAGGGTGTGTTCAACGCTCAACACCACCCTTGGAAAATCCTTGGAAGAGTGGTTTTTCTTGTTGATTCAAACGTTAGGTACTTTTTTTAGTTGATTTATTCTCGATTGTTTTTAAGATAGCTTTAGGTTGTTCTTGTCTTATCACTTTTGGGTTTTTTTATTAAAAGTGGTGGACCAACCACTTCATCGGTCTAGATGGACTATAGGTATTTCTTCTGAGCGTGTAGAGCCACCTCCTAAAAGGTGAAGGATGGATAATATGGACTCCCCAGTACATGAGCTAGTTGATCAAGAGACTCAAGCTACATTGAACAGTCTTGTAAGGGCAGAGCTAGTGCAAGAATACCATAGTTTGGAAGATCTATCGGTTGAAGGGTACCTTAGGGATTTGGATAGTCACATACCTATACCTATAATGTTTCCATCCCCTCTTCCACAAGACAATATCGGGCCTATCGAGATTGATTATATTATCGATCTAATTCTAGTGAATTTTAATTCACCCCTCACTAAGTCTCAATTCTCATCTCTTTTTCATGATTGCAACTTTGATAACAGAAGTCATATTTCACACACAAATCCTTTATACTAGTGGTCCATTATGAAAATCATCGGTGGTACTTCAAGAGTTGGGGGCGCCCAAATCCCCACATCTAGTTTTTCTAGTGGAGGAATAAATCCTCCCATTTTGGGTATCCATGTGATAAGTACATTCACATCCACTTCTGGAATTTCAAGTGGAAGTACCTTCCCTCCCATTATAACTCCCAATAGTGGTATAGGGAATCAACTCTCTAGTTATTATAGTGATGTTTTCTCATTTTGGATACCATCTATATGAATGCCCGGTGTTGTATCCATTACACCATATGTATTTCCTAATGTTAACATGTATGTGGGGAGATCATTTATCCCCTTCCTTGCTTTTTCATTTGGAGGGGGGAACATCCTTGTAACTATTCCATCCTTGGGAAGCATAGCTAATACAAATTCTAACATATCTATGGTAAGCACACTTTTCCCAAAAATAGGTAATATGATGAGCGGACAATTTACACCATATGTTCAAATATTTGTAGGCTTCCCTCAAAACCTTGGTTTCCAAACAAACTCTTCATTTATGCCTAGTAGTGGTTACATCCTAGTTAATTCTTTTGTGAGTAACAACTAAATGACAAGACAAGCTCTCGAAAGTTGGAACTCTTTCACCCACATAAAATTTCCTTTTCTTGTAATGTTGAACATGCCAAATTTAATGAATCTCGCAAATGAAATAGTGCTACATCATCCAAATTGGCCTCTAGTTCCCACTAAAGTACTTTCAAACATCTTGAAGTTTGAAGGAAAAGTTTCACATACCCTACGAATCATTTAATGATGTTCCATCTTTGTTGTTCTTTGAACTCACTGATGGATGATAGCATTAGGCTTACAATTTTCTAGTGTACCTTGACTGGAGTAGTTGCGAAGTGGTACATTGAGCTTCCATAAGTGTAACACCCCACCCCCACCCACCCGTTTTGATCCCTAGGAACTAGAATGTATTATGTAAATGTAACTTAGGTTGGTGAGTCGATATGTTGAAATGGTCGGAGTGCCTAGAAATGAAATACTTCTATATATATTAACAAAATACATCGTTGGTTGTAAGATGAACAAGGACAAGAGATAAGGGGATATGATTCTATGAGAGAGGGTGGGCTAAAGGGGATAAGTATTTTATTATTATTTTATTCACCCATCTTTATTTTAGTGGGGAAAAGTGGTTACGTGAGCTTCTTTGGGAGGCCATGTGACTCTTATTTCTCATGTAATTATATAAAACCCTTTGTTGGGTTGTTTGGGGGTGTTTTTGATTTCATAATTCAATCATTCATCTTCCTCATGATTTCTCATTCATGTACTCTTGGTCTGAGTATGGAAATGAATGGTTGGAGGAGAAGAGCCATTGTGATATGGATGTGAGGAATTATTTATCATTCCAGGAGGAAATGGATGCATTTGTGCATGAGATTAAAGGTATTTCTGAAATAACTATCCACGGCTAAGAATCCTTGGAATTTACAACATTGATATTCCCTGACCATTAGCATTGGATCCCTGGAGAGAAATGGACTAGCCTGAGGGACTTCATGGCAGAGAAAGGGGCTCATTTATTTGGGTTATGTAGTTTGAAGGGGGAAGAGAGATGGAAATTAGGATGAAAAATGAGAGCATGTTAGCTAACTATTGTGTGTAGAGTTGGCCTAAGACCCGCCTTTGTGGAGTCATAGCCCTGGCTCGAGGGTGACCTGTTGTTGAGATTTGAAATAGTAGTGTCTATGATTGGGAGGAACGTCCTTGGTCTATATCTAGTTGGTGGATGGTTTAATGAATGATAAGTGCTCTCTGTGTTTTCTTGTATATTTATACTCCGATGTGTATTACTATTATCTCTGAGATGATGATCTTATGCTATGCATGTTTGTTTTTAATGTTGTTCATGGAATATTGTTAAGAATGATTTTATGGTTTACCATGTCGTAGTTAATTGCATGTTTGGATTCATGTTCTTGATTAATTAAAGATTGGAACAAAAATTTGAAATTAGTCCAAGTGGGTGAATTTGGAAGTACCCAGGAAATGGGTATGTTTCAGATCAGTATCCGGGAAAATTGTTTTGGTATTTTCTATCTTGGGTATGTTACAAATTGGTTTTCAGAGCGTCCTTGAAGTGGTCATTTTGAGGTAGCGTGACTCGGCCTGGTGGCTGGGTTCATTACAATAAGTGTCATTTCATAACTTTGATGCTTTGGAAATGACATTCCTAAATCATTTCTAGTTGCATGTCTACTATGAGATAGGGACTAATATTTTGACTTCATTTCAATAGTATACTTCCACCCATATATCCAACCACATCCAAGAGTGTAAAAGGATATGCTAGATGATTAGGGCCCCAATCCCCAAAAATTTTTGAGTAGTTTGTTTTTTGAAATATATATGTTTCCTTATATCGCTAAATATATCACTTTGTCAAGGGTTATTACTAAATAAGAAGCCATATTTAGAGCCCAACAATTGGACTTAGTGTATTCTCAATCTAGGATTGTCTACAAGATTTTTCTCAATGCACCAAGGGCATAAAATAATCCAACCAAACCGAAAAATGGATTGCATGCCAATGGCATGATTGGTTCACTAGAAAATGCCCCAAATAAATAGGTTTCAAACCAAATGAGGTAGATTTCCTTGTATTACAATTCACATAAGACTACTCAAGGTGCTCCTAGTTCTTCTAGCTCCACCCAATTGTTTGATGTCCTTACTGTTCAAGCATCTAACCTGAAGGGAAATCAACAAACTAGAGAAAATAAGAAGGGTAAAGAAGGAGAAGAAGAAAGTAAAGTTTCCATGCAATATTTGTATGGAAAATCATCTTAATCACCTTTTCCCCAAGTTGGAGGAATCCCACACAATTTTTGGCACAACAGGATGCTCACCAACAACTCAATGTTTTAACGAATCATTTTCCTCCAAAAGGCCATCAAATGGTTTTTGGGGTTCCAAATAACCCTACACCTTATCGAGGGGGAAACCAAGGTGCCCCTCAACAAGGGGGAAACCCATCAAACATATTTATGTACAAATAGGAAGCAATTGTATAGACTAGGGATCTTAATTATAATGTCCTTGAGGTAGGCTCTAAAGGTAAAGAGGTGTCCATGTTTAATCTAACAAGTCCTCTCCACATAGAGAAATAAGTAGTTTGTGTGGTGCCACACCTTCTAAAAGGTGTGTTGAAAAGGTAACCTCATAACCCAAATTCTTGGACCACTCAGAAATATAGTATTATTGAATATCTATCCCAAGATCCATGAACCATGTATACCTTGGAGGTCCTCCAAAGATTCCCTACTCAATGAAAATGAATTATTATTAACTACTGGAACTTTCGATCTTGTAGATTCTCATGTTAAAAATTTTGACTCGAAAAATTCTATGCCACGACTTCCCCACTATGTTGCTTTGTAGATTCAATTTTCATGCCACAAAACAAATATCTTCATGATTATGGTAGACAAAGGAAATTTCACATGTGTGATTTCCTTGTCGTGTTGGTGATCCCTTGGCTCCCTGAGATAGTCCCTTCACTAATTATGATAAAATATTTTGAAGATAACTTGTTTAGATGGAATCATCACATCATTCCTTGTTTAACTAAGGGGGGAGATCATGTCTATAGAGGTATAATTTGTTGGAACTCCTTTGGATTAAAAAATCCTCTTAGGTAATAGCTGGACCGATGCATTGGTAGTTTCAATATCTTTGGTCTTCCACATTATTCCTTTCCCTCACTATGGAAATATCGTCACAGTAGGCCAGTTGCATTTTTGTAGACCTAATCTAGCTACTTCGTTGGAACCTAATTTCTTGTTGGTGGATAATTACACAAGGACATGTGAGAATATGGGTGTTGGGATGTACCCTACCCTAATGGGAAATTTTAACATCCCTCCACCCATATCATACATTGACTCCTCTCCTATTTATGAAATCTCATCAATCACTATGGACCCCATGACTGTAGAAGTTTCTTTCAAAAAATCATATTTTGAAGACCCGTGGCTAGTACCACATCCTTTTTTTTTGGTAAAGGAATAATAATGTTCAAAAATTTCCATGCCTTTTCCTATAGAAGAGATTTTTCATCAGATTATTTGCATGGTCGCTACATACACTAATCAAATTTCTTCATCAATGGACGAGTATGACTAGTTTACCACGCTTGTGTGGGACTTCAACTCTCTTTATAGTAAGTTTATACTCTATATTCCTTAGATATGGTTTTACCTTCATATGAATCCATATTGGAAGTTATGACTTGCACTGAGACTCCTTGGAATGACATGCATCACAGTTCGCATTTCCTTCCTCAGTTAAGAAGAATGGAATTTGGAGATAAGGGTATTATTGTACCTGTATATTTTGGTTGGTATGTGATCCCCCTCTCGACACATGATGTGTATGTTGAGAGAAATATGGAAAACATTTCAAAGACCATACTAATTAACATCTCTAGGAAACACAGTGTCATTGATAATGTATTGATTGGAGCAAAATTCTCTCCCAAAGAGATTCAAATGTACACTACTCTTTTCAAATAATTCTATGACATTTTTTTCTTGAACCTATGAAGAGATGTGAGGTATARATYYTAATATTGTTGAAAAAAAGATCAATACATATGAAAATGAAAATTATATTYSAAAGAAGYTACAACTTKTTAATCCTCATAAGGAAGCTACCATTAAGGAAGAGGTAGAAAAGTTGATCAAGGTTGGATTTATATACCTAGTTCCCTTGACTGAATAGGTGTCCAACCCAGTGCCTATTGAAAAGAAACAAGGGATTGTTCACATGTATGTGGAATTTAGGTATTTGAATAAGTACTTTCCTCATGACAATTACCACACTCCATTTATTCATTAAATTATTGATGAGTGCACCGTAAGTGAAATATTCTCTTTTATGGATAGTTTTTCTAGTTACAATCAAATTCAAATCTATTTTTAAGACCAACACAAAACTACATTTATTTGTCCTTACAACACATCCACCTATTGAATTATTCCTTTTGGCGTTAAAAACATTGGAGCCACTTTCCAATAGGCCATTTCATATGTTTTTCATGACCTTAAACACATTCTCTAATCCTATCTCAATGATATAGCCGCTCAATCTCACAAGAGGGCATATCATCCCACCCATATTTGTTCAGTATTGGATAGATGTCGATATTATAGAATTTATTTGAATCCTCATAAGTGCACTTTTTTGTGCCATATCTAGGATACTTCTTGGATTTATTGTATCCAGGCACAAGATCATGGTAGACCCATTCAAGGTTAAGGAAATAGTTCAGTTTCCTCCCACACACAACATTCATTGGTTGCAGATCCTTCAAAGGAAAGTGAATTTCTTGTGAATATTCATCACTAATTATTCTTAGGTGACAAAAGGTTTCATGCACATTTTGATGAAAGGAGCCCCATTTGTATGGGATGAGTTTTTGCAACGATCATTCAACACTTTGAAAAAGGATCTTATGTCCCCATTATTGATTTGTTTATATTATAGAAGAGATTTCTTGTTATACTTAGTGGCATATGAATCAACCATTGGTATGGAAATAGTTTAGGAATATGACCTACATCAAGAGCGTGTAGTGTACTATTTCAGCAAGAGCCTYGCTAGACTAGAATTAAGGCATTCTCATGTTGAAAATATGGCCTTGGCAGTAGTTCATGTTGTCCAATGACTCTGGCATTATGTTCTTCTTCGAAAAACTAAAGTGATTACATATACTAATCCTTTCCAATATGTCTTGACATGATGTATAATCGAGGGAAATTATAATAAGTGGATTGTTATCTTACAAGAGTTTGATCTAGGGTTTGCACCAAAAAAATCAAAGAATTCCTTGGTTTTTGTTGAGATTATGTCAGAGTTACCTAGAGATGGTGATGATCAGGTTGAAACTAATGTGTTACCTAAAAATAATTTTTTGATCATCACCTCCAATGACCCTTTTTACAAAGACATGTTGGTCTATCTCCAGACCCAAAGGTTCGCCTCCAACCTCTCTCATAATGAACATCAACGTATTTAGCATCATGAAAAGAAATACCCCATCATTAGTGACACTTTGTATAATTGAAGGGTGGATATAATTTTGCATTGATGATTGATTCATGAAGACGCTGAGAGCATCCTCAATGATTATCATAGTGAGGCCTCTAGTGGTCACTCGTCCAAGTTGGAAACAACCCCCCAAAAAAATTGTGTAGCTTATTTTTGGCCTTTGATCTTTAAATATTGTGTAGAAGTGGTTAACAAGTGAAACTCGTGCCAAATTTTCATGAGGAAAATGTGCGCACATCCAGCTCCCTTTTACCATGCCATCACTATTGGCCTTGATCCAGATTTTATGAGTAGAACGAAATGAATACATATTATTATTAAACGATTCTTAACACAGAATAACAGACATACAATAAAATTGGTTTCTATTCAATAAGGAAATAAGATGAAACTATAAAATGTAGCGTAAAATAAGCTTGTTGGAATGGTGGCGGCTTATCTCTTAGAAGAGATTTGACGACTGTGTTCATTCACAAGAAGATGATTAAAATGAGGCTCTGAAGGAATTTTGACAATATGCATGAATTCCAAAACTCTAGAAATCCAAAAACCTAACCCTAGGAGATGAAGCACCAAAAGTCATGTGGGCCCCATTGGGGTAAGTTAGTACATCAACTTTCTGAGGTCTTAACTTTTGCATACGATCTTTGTTTTACATGCACAATAGCCCATTGAAAAGGTATATTCGAGGAATAAACATTTTTCTATCTGAATCTGACTCTATCTATAGTCTAATTGTGGTGATCCCTAAAAATGTTGTTTAGGGCCTCAAAACAACCCCGGAAGTCACGGACCCGAAAACTAGGAAAAACTGCCAAACTGGAAAAATGTCAAAATGAACTAGTTGGAATAGGTGGGAGGCCACTGACATCCATATGAATCAATTCTCCCCAATTATGAATCAATGGTCTCCATTGTGTCGAGTTCCCCCATTAGAGGAGGAAATTTCTGCTAAATTTGGCCCTTGGTGAGTCGCTTGCCTTGGTGCAGGAGCTTCCCTGCTTTGACAACTCGATAAAGATGGATCCTTTGTTGTCGAGTTCCCTTGACCTATGTGTCCACAATATGATAATTGGATTCCTATTTCATGCATTCAGGTTTGATCTGTGTTGGTGTCAATTATTCTGCTATCTATGAGGTGTCCAATAATGGTGGGAAATATGGCCAAAGGAGAGCCACGTTAAACACTAGGCGCGGGCCAAGGAAAGGAGGAATGTTGAGCTCAAAAGTATTGTCACCCACAACCTTGGTGATGATGTAAGGTCCATAATGGAGTGGGGGAATGTAAGGTGTTCTTTATGCAAGTGAAACCAAACTTTGACTCCCACCTAAAACTTATGTGGCACCCGATGTTGATCATGGCGTTGCTTGTACTTGGCATTGGATTTCTATACAATATCCTAAAATTGTTGGTAGATGTGTTGGATCCGCTCAATGAACTGGGTGGATTTTTCATCTTCAATTGGAGGAGGGGATGAGTCAGTGGAGGTGGTTGTAAGGGGTAGTGCAACATCCATGGGACCCAATGGTTGGAATCCCAACCCCACCTAAAAGGGGTTGTGGTCGGTTGATCTATGAAGGGCTCGATTGTAGCTATGTTGAACATAAGGAAGATCCTTATCCCATGTGTGGGGGTTCTTGGAATTGTACATGCACAGGATATGCACGATCATCCAATTTACGACCTCATTTTGGCCATCTGTCTTGGGGTGGAAAGTAGTGGATTTGGTGAGCTTGGTGTCCAATGGTGACCTGATCCAGAATTGGATCCAGGAGCTTGATGGGGCTCAGAAAGGCCTAAAAAACAAAGTTGTTGAATGCTCAATAAAATAATATGATCACAAAGTGCCCATTGTAAGATTTCCAACGGTGCAACGGATCGAAAGATAGACATTGTATGAGAAAGTTATGGCAGTTAAATATTTTGGTCTTCTCCAGCAAAAATCAAAGAATCAATGGCAACATGACATGTGGCAAGTGATGTGATAGCATATGACTAGAAATGATGTGGTTAAATGTCATTTTGATACGTTATCTTATTATAAACCCACCAAACCATAACTTAAGCCATTTTAAAAAGAATTGAATCACCCATATGAAATACTTTAATGTTA
>JZKD02S2207607.1:361826-377878 GCA_000966675.3 Picea glauca
CATCTAGAGGTCTCGTGTCCGCAAGAGTCTATCATTGTGGTGAGTCTCATGACTGGAGGTCGGTTGAGGCAATCAACGACTCAGTTGGTACTTCCTGTTTTATACTTAATGTTGATGTGGAACTACTACAAGTATGTGGACCAATTTCTTATTGCGGTCATTCTTCAATTTTCCTTGTTTCTACCTGCTCTACCATGGCTTCTGCTCTGTCGTTATGACTGTCTCCTTCCCAAGAATGTAAGGTCTCCACCGGCGGTAGGATTTCACAATGGATTACATTTCTTTGTCATAAGTAGGGTACTTATGGACAACATCTGATAGTGTATCACTATGAGAGGCAACGGGGTGGCCAGAGTGAGAACGACGCCCACAAAATAGTCTAAATCATCTGTCTCGATCTCAAAGGGTTGTTGCAAGTACAGTAATGAAAGTATTGGGGTTGAGCACAAGAGTTGCTTCAAATCATCGAACACTTGTTGTTTGGACATGCCCCCAAAAAAAAAATCCTTACCACCACCCCTGGTTATTTGGTTGAGGGCCCATGAAATATGGGAGAATCCCAACATGAATGTGCGATAGAAATTGGCAAGGCCTATGAAGCTTTGAATCTCAATGAGTGTGGTTGGAGCTGGCCAGTCACGGATGACCTAGATCTTGGTTGGATCCATATGTACACCATGTTGATCAATGGTGTAGCCTAGGTAATAGACCTTGTCCATGTTGAAGGTGCATTTTTCCAAGTTGGCATATAGTTTGTGTTGTCACAGGGTGTGCAAAACCTGTTGAATATGTTGCAAGTGCTCCACCCAAGTCTTGTTGTATATGAGGATGTCATCCAGATATACCACTACAAAAGTATTGGTGAAAGTTCACAGGATATCATCCACCATCCTCATGAAATTGGTTGGAGCATTTGTCAAATCGAAGGGCATGACCAGCCATTCAAAAAGAGCTTTTGACTTGAAGGTGGTCTTCCATACATATGTTTGTTCTATTGGGACCTGGTGGTAGCCAGACTTCACATCAATTTGGGGAATTGGGTACCGGTTCCTGACTGTGATTTTATTCAGGGCCCGGTAGTCAATGCAGATTCCCTAGGTCCCGTCTTTCTTTTGCACCAGCATGATTGGGCTCCCACGAGGAAATGAGTTAGGACGGATGTGCCCCTTATGGAGCAGTTATTGGATTTGTTGCTTGATCTCCTCATTCTCTAATAGAGAGAAACGATAGATTGGCCCATTGGGTAGAGGTGCACCAGGGTTCATATCGATGGGATGCTTTACCTGACAGTGAAGAGGTACCCCAGTACATGAGGAGAAGATATCTAAGTATTCTTCCACGACCTTATCCTCTTGATTTTTTTTTGTGGATAGGTTGGTCATGGAGGCCCTGGATGTGGTTGTGATCTTTCTCTCACTCTGAGAGTGAATCAAAAAGAATACAAACTTCCCTGTCTGAGATATGACCTTCCTTTATTGCTTGGTAGAGATCAAGGAAATAACACTAAGTGGGATTGCCTCAGGTATCCTGTACAATTTCTTGTTCAAAGTAATAATAACACTGTGAGGCCTAGACTTATATACAACATGAAATTTCCATAAATAAGTTTGGCCCAAAAGAACATTACAAACTTCGATAGGAGAAACATCAAACAATACCTCGTCTTTGAAGGACTTGATGTCGTACGACAGGAAACATTGTTGGTTGATGGGGAGATCACTTCCTTTGCAGAGCCATCCAATGGTGTAGGGTTGTGGGTGTGGCATTGTCAAGAGCGCTAGTCACTTGATGACCTCCACCGATATAATGTTCTTCTAACTACCGCTATCAATGATGAAGTGCAGTGGGGTACCTTTCACCAACATATGTGAATGAAAAAGGCACTCGCCTTCCTCTGGCTCGTCTGGGCCATTGGATTGGAGCTTGGTGGTAGAAACAGTAGCACTGGGTTCTATGTCAATGATCCATCTCCCCCTTTCTGGTTCTGAATCAGAGTCAGAACTAGCATCTGATTCATAGGCTTTCACCTCAGCCACCAGTGACTTCTTTGAGCGACAATCAACAGTGTTATTCCAATGACTCTTATGGAATTTGCACCACTTCCTGGTATCTTTCTTTGTCTTTTTGGTGTCCTTCTTATATTGCGTCTTGGACTGGTTGTCCTGAGGCTATACATATTTTCTCTATCCTTTTTTATGTGGGTTGGGGCCTCCTTTTCCTTTCTTTTGTTGTGAGGGGTTCCTAGGCCCAAATTGTCGCATCTTTTGTTTAAGATTCTACTCGATTTTGACAACATATCGGTAGGCCACACCCAAGGACAAGATGTCCAGAAACTCCATTTTGGCCTAGATGTATCAATGTAGATCACCACGATACTTGAGCACCATATGTCACTCAGAATATTTTATACCCATCTTGGTGCGTAAGGTATGGAAAATATTTGTGAACTTGGGCACTACTTGTTCTCCTTCCTGTCACAGTGTGGTCCATTTTGTATACAAGTCGTCATAACTTCCGATAGGGTAGTATTTTTCCTTAATAGTGTACCTGAAGGACTCTTAGGTGACTACAACTATAAATAATGAGGGTTACTTTGTTTCATTTTTCTCACAAAATGTTTCACACCAATATTTGACATGGGGAATGACTTTGAGGAGCGCAAAAGTAATCTTTTCTCTATTCAAAAAGTTATGGACAGAGAAATACCCCTCTAGTAGATTCTACCATTTTTCTACAACATCTGTGTCTATCTGACCTTCAAATATAGGAAAATCAAAGTTGAATTTTACCTTGAAGGGGGCGGATCCTCCGCTTGAGGAAGATGTGTCGCCTGTTGGTAGTTGTCGAAGGATTTGCGCAAAACTATCCATCATCTCACTCTTCTGTTGCATGAGGGTTTCCTCAAGAAAATTTTTGAAAGGATATCTTGTCTCGTCATCTTTCTTTTCTCCCAACATGAGAGGTCTCTTGGGTGTGCGAGAGATTTTTTCCTCAAGGGAAACAAGCTCGAGACCTAATTCTTTGTGCCCTAACCTCATCGGGGACATGCATTAAGAACGACAAGGAGAAAACCTCTCTGATACCATTGATCCGTATTTTATGAGAAGAACAAAATGAATACAAATTATTATTAAAATATTCTTAACACACAATAACAGAGATACAGTAAAACTAGTTTCTATTCAATAAGGAAATAAGTTGAAACTGTAAAATGCAGCAGAAAATAAGCTTGTTGGAATGGTGGCAGCTTATCTCTCAGAAGAGATGTGATGGTTGCACTCATTTGCAAGAAGATGATTAAAATGAGGCTCTAAAGGCCTTTTTACAATAAGCATGAATTCCAAAACCCTAGACATCCAAAAACCTAACCCTAGGAGATGAAGCGCCAAAAGTCATGTGGACCCTGTTAGGGTAAGCTAGTACATCAACTTCCCGGGGTTGTAAATTTTGAATATGATCTTCGTTTTAGGCACACGGTAGCCCGTTGGAAAGGTATATCCAAGGAACACACATTTTTCCATCATAATCTAACTTCATCTATATTCTAACTATTCAAATCCCTAAAAATGTTGTTTAGGGCCTCAAAATGGCTCGAAAAGTCAAGGACCCGCAAACTAGGAAAAAACTGCCAAATTGGAAAATTGCCAAAATGAACTAGTTGGAATAGGTGGGAGGCCACTGAAATCCATATGGATCAAGCCCCTTCACTAAGTGGGGGGATAATTTTATGACATGTCATCTAGCTTCGACAAAAGGTCATAATTAAATCATTGTAGTTGTAGACTACTTTACTAAGTGGGTTAAATCCATGCCAACATTTTCCAATGATGATGAAAGAGAAACACTTTTCATATTCAATTAATTCATTTCTAGATTCAATGTGCCCAAGGATATTGTCACTAACCATGGAAATCATTTTCAGAACAAAATGATGACATAATTAGCACTTAAGATATGGTTTCGATAGGAATAGTCATTTCCATACTATCTGCAAGCCAATGGACAAGTAGATGCTATCAACAAGTCCTTGAAAACCATTTTGCAATGGACAATCAACGTGAGTAAATATAACCAACATCTCATGATTTTTTTTCCCTTATGGGCATACTAACTTCAGTTAAGACCGCTACTGATTTTAGTCCCTTTCAAATCCTCCATGGGGTGGAAGTGATTCTATCAATTGAATGGGAAACTCCCTCTCTAAATTTTCCCATATAGATCCCACCTAATACAACTTCATTAGAAGAACATTTCATTCATTTGGAACATCTTTATGAGCATTGCAGAGATGAGGCTACCGTGAATGAGCACATAAGGAAAATGTCAAGGCCCAATATGACATTTCTATTCATCCCTAAATTTTMTCAGAAGGAGACTTGGTGATCATTTACGACCAAGATAAGGATTCCTTAGGGGTAGGTAAGTTCAATCCTATGTGGTGTGATCCTTAAATCATGAGGTGTGTACTTAGTAAAGGAGCATCTGAGTTAGAATATTATGATGGAAATGTGTTGGATGAGCCTCACAATGAGCTCTGTTTAAAGAGGTATTTTTCTTAGGTATCAATGCTTAGGAAATTCCTTTGTAATTGTTGTACATAAGTAGGTTTTTTTTATTTTCTTTATTTATTTTCGGTCATTTCTTATCATGATTTGTGATTGACTAGTATATGTTTTTAGACACGCGTGTTTTTGGGATTTGTGGAAGGTTCTAGTCACCACACTTGGAACCTTGCTTCTGTCATTTGGGCAATTTATTCTCCCAGATGCCAACTTGTGAACTCAACAGAAGCTTCTCTTGGACCTACAACCAATAACGTTGATAACATAATGTAGTGATTGAATTACTATCGGAAGACATTTCTCATGGAATTCAATGTTTGTTTGTTCACCTGGATTCATAGTTGTTAGTGTCATAGTTAAATGATGCATACCATGTCTTTGATCCTACACCTCTTCGAAATTTCTTATAGGTGTGAATTCCTGAGCATTATTTTGAATTCATTACTTATGTCCATGTTCTGAGTTTTAATCATTTATCTGGTGCATTGTCTAATTATGTATTAGATTGGATTTTGTCACAATAATTTAAAACAAAAACATGCATGTAAATATCATGATAGACAATCACATCATTTTTTACACATATAAGTAAGACCATAAATTGTGTAAATATTGTATAAATAGTATCATCAAGTACAAAAAATTGTGGAAGTGATACAAAACTAGGCATCCTAACCCCTGACAATACATATCTATGACTACTTGATACAAAAATAGGTCCATATGTCAATTATGCTTTAGGCAGTAACTCAGTGTGGACCTCGTGGTAGCAGACTATGGCATTGGCCACCCACTAGAAGAGTCATACACATTCTTGTGGTACTCCTACCAACTCTCTGCGTGCACTTCGGGAGGTCCTCTACCTATTCCATTGGAACCCTATAGATCAACGCCTCAAGGTTGTGTTGGAAAGATCATAGAACTCACTCAACCTCTCCGCTGGGTTGTTCCTCACCTCTACCTCTATGTCAATGTATAGGTTACCCTTCTAGCTAGGTTGGTACTACATATGCATCATTAGAATCTTTGTTAGTTGTTATGCACATAAAAAAAGTTTATTTTTTACCTCTTGCACTTTTCACATATAATGAAAAAATAAAAATCGAATAACTTTAAAATAAAATTTACATTTACCAATGTCTCCTTGTGTGTCAATTGGAGGTAATCCTAAGTCAATAACATGAGGAAAATCCATATTGACATATGGGAATTCATAAATCGCAATCAAGTGATGTGACCATCAGTGTAAGAATACATCATCGAAGGCATTGGTGACACATCCACCTCCAAGATGATACATCATATCTACCCATTGGTCCATTATAAGCTCTCTAAGCCTAGGTGATGGAAGCATGGTGTGAGGGCACATCAATAGGATCCTGATACAGAAGGATCTAGGGAACATCATAGAAGTTTTAGAATTTTCCCAGGAGGCTCGGAGTGGCCTTGACAAATGATAAAGGGAAAAAATTCAAAGTCCTCAAAGCTTATAAAAATGAAATCATCGTGAAGAGCGCATTGTAATCTTTCCAACGGCGTAAATGGTTCGTCAAACGGAGTTATGGATCAAAATATATTCGCAGTCAATTTTTTGGTAAACCTATCCCTGTCAGAAGGGATGAGACAACATTTGTACTGCTGACGTCAGCATCACTACGAATGATATTAGTGTTCATACAAGGTACATGGAACTATCATAGATCGACATGTGTCATGATGACATCATCCTAATGATGTGGCAACACCATAGGTTGCCATGTGTCACCCATTTTTTGCATTTTCAGGTCAACATGTGGACCAATGAGAAAGTGCCATGTGGCAGTCCATACAGACACATGGCATTCATACAACCACATGGTAGGTGACATGGCATCAATACAAGATGTGGCAGACATGTGGCCACATGGCAGGTGACATGGAATCCATACATGATGTGGCAAGTGACGTGGTAAGCATACTGGCAGTGATGTCAACATGATGTCGGCGTGCTAACGTGGCCTAATGACAGTGTGCCATGTGGCATGCTAATTCATAACTTTAGGTCGTCAAATGGACCAATGAAATTGTGACACATGCCACCCCTAGGTGACACCACATGGCACCACAAAAGAGACACCATGTGGCCTAAGGAAAATGTGACAAGTCATGTCCAGTCAACAGGTATAGCAGCTGACACATAGGCAGATTACTTGGCAGATAGGTGGGCCAATGGATGGCCTACACGTGGCCCAGTCATGGGCTTCCACGTGGCAGTAGGTAAATCCCCAAGGACGCCCAAAAACCAAATTTTAAAAAAGGTAAAGGGTTGGTTAGCACCAACCCCAGTCTGCCAAACGTGGAGTAGTTCCACCAAAATTTGGTGGCATATATCAACAGTTCGTCAAAGTTAGTGACATATCTCAAATATCCACCACAGTTAGCATCATATCTCAACTATCTTCCAGAGTTAGTGATATAACTCAAAAATATGCTAAATGGGAGGCCCACGGGTTTGAACCCAGGACCTCCCCCAACAACTATGCCTTAATATATCTCCACCAATCACTTGGGATGATGCCCACATTGTTTAATCCACCTAGTTCTTAATTTAAGAACTAATTTTTTCCAATGCATGGGATAGAGGAGAGAGCACCCAGCCCGTAAGAGGTCGTATCGGGCATTGATTTTGATGCAGTCAGTGCATTAATTGTAGGGAATTGCATGTGGATCAATGCAGAGGACCAGAGATGTCCTGAAGGTGACAATGTTCAATGGAGACAATTTGACAGTCAATTTTGGGTAATTCGATGACACGAATCCAATGGCGAGGTTTGTTTCAGCATCAAAGACTCTGATCAGCAAGCTAAATTATGGAAGAGCTAATGTAAGAATGCTTTTAATTATGTTATTTTATCATTCAATGTTGCAGCATAGTATGCCTATTATAAGTCTGAAGGAGCATGGAGAGGCTACAGCAAGGCAGCAAAATTAGCTTTTTCCTTCTATTTCTTCCTTTCTTCTCTTCTTACACAGGAAAAAAATCAGCTACATGTGACAGAGAATTTGTGGCACTTGGATGATAAGTGGCCAACGAAGCAGTCTGAAATCTCATAGTTTTCAGGATATGTGCATGGGATGCATATATGCTTAGATTTGAGCAGCAAATCTAAGGCATTCTATGGCTCCATAATGATGGGGGTCATTTATTATTCTTCCTTTTTTTCTGTATTGATTATATGGGAATGATGTCCATGTCAGTATCATGGATTCCTCATGAACATGAGAACTTGTGAAGCTTGTAAACATTCCTGATCACATTATGATCTGGTGTTTCTGTCATCAAAAAGGGACTTTGGCCTTACAACTTGTAAAGAAGAGACACCATTACAATGAGGAGAATAAAGCAGTCGATATTTGGAGGAAGAAACGGAGACGTATCCCACATCGGGTGAACTCCGTTAGCGAGGGAAGTGTCATATATTTTATGTGTATTATGTTCTTATGTTTCTTTTCATGAATTTCCGCACATAGAATATTAAATGCAAGCATTACATATAACACATAAGGAAGATAAAATATCCTTTTATTCACTTTGGATTCAATTCTATAAATACTTCAACTACACCTTTAATTGCAATCCGCTCAAGTAAAATGATTTATAATTGACCCTTTGGAGGAGTGACTAGATCAAACAATTATTGGAAACCAATCACCCCCAAGGTTCATATCAAGTGGCATCATAACAGGCTTGATCTTGATTGCAGGTGTTGAAGCTAAGAATGGCGAGATTGCCAAAACAGTTGTGGTTCGATGAGCTTCAAGAGCTCAACCAAATACTTCAATAAGAGAATGCTAGATTGAAGACATTATTGCATGTTGCAGAGGAAGAGAAACAAAGGTTGCAAGAGCAGTTACAATCCATGAAGATGCAAACAGGGAAAGGCTCTACAAATGAGATGACGATAAGACCATTTTTTGACCATGGAAACTTCACTAGTTATGGGTTCGAGCATGACAGTGAAAATGCATGCACACTTTTTCAAGCAAGTGAAGATGGCATCCAGGCATCCAGAAACCAAGGAGGATTCCTAGAAGCATCATCCAATGATCCTTCTCACTAGGAAGAACTGGACACATCCTGAGAAGTAGACCAAGAGTCCCACCTTGGGATGGAGGTAAATAAACCATGTGTAGTTCCTTTCTTGGTTAATGTTGATGACTCTTTTAAAGTCCTTGAACAACATGCTTCATGAATCAGCTTAAAGTTGATGGGAAAAATTGGATACAAAGGAGGAGGCCTTGGAGCCAATGGTCAAGGTATTTTGGATCCCATCGAGGCAATGGTTTGGCCTCAATATGATGGGATAGGTTATGTCTCAAAGGATGTTGGAGAAAACTCCAAAACCATTTGGGAAGAACACCCTAGGACAGACATTGAGACTCCATAAGTCAACAGTTAATTGGGATATAAAATTGATTCAGTGCAGGCTTAGATCACAGCTTATCATGATCGAGGATTCGAGACATCTCAAGGGAGATATGAGCATCACAAGTGATGCAAGAGCATCGCCCACATCAAGCGAGCGTGGGGGCAAGCGCCACACATTTTGATCATATGTTAAATTGTTTAAAAAAAATTGAAGAGTGGATGTGCCAAAATTAAATGTGATAGTTAAGGAGAGGCGTACTTATGCATTGTGTAGGACCTTGAGCGATCCGCTCTCCTCCATAGTAGGTAGAAGGCATTTATGTAAGTAGGTAGAATTGAATATTAGATTAGACAGTTTTAGAAGGAGTAGAGGGAAAATGGATATAGACACCCTCATTGTGTGTTGTAACATAGTTAGAAGCATTGGAGCATAGAAGAGAAGCAGAGAGCTATGTAGAAACACCCATGTACTGATATTTGGATTAATAGAAAGAGGTTGATTCAAATTCATGGTTTTGTGTTTATTCTTTGTGTATTGATGATGAATGTTTGCTTCTTGGTATACATTTGTTTTTATATGTTGTGTATGTGATTTCATGGTTTGAGTTGAAGTCTGGAAGGAAGAAGGAATGAGTTTCAATTGTTTCTCTGTCTGAGCAAGATTACTGCAAGGAGTGCAGTTGAATTGTCCGCAAGGAGTGCGTCGACAAGGAGATCAGAGGGTTGTCTCTAAAAGCTCAGGAGAGGTAGCGGTTGTTCTCATTCCCTTAGAGTGTAGTAGGGCACAGGTGTCGTGCAAGGAGTACGCAGGCCAAGGAGAGTCTCAGGGTTGCGAACCTGAGCAAAATATCAAAAGAATGTTGCTGCAAGTGTGTGCAGAGTCGAAGAGTTCTCAGATATTTTGAAAGTATCTGAAGATTGCCACAAGGAGTGCATGCAAGGAACCTCTTGGAGGCTTGAAGTTGTGAGAATATCAGGAGGAGTAAGGCCTTTGAAAATGTAGAGGGGCATAGAAAGTTTGTAGCGCAAGCGGACAAGTCCAGGGAAGAGTTCTTAGTTTTCCTTCGTAGAAATCATTAAGGGGAAGAGATCGATGGTCATAAATTTGTGGAGAGGATTAGCGAAATCCCGCCAGCCGTCAGACCTACCAAAGAAGCGAGGAGGTTACGGCTGCATTTAGAGTTCAAGCTCAGGAGATTGTGGGCCATGGGATCTTCACAAAAATACCCGTCAGTTGTTAGATCAACCAAGAGTTGCACGAGGTTTAAGTTATGTGAATAGGAGGAGGAAAGTTTCGACGAGAGGCATGGCCATCGGAACTTCGACATTCATGAAATCAGGAGTCACGAGGACGAGTGATCGGAAATTTCCATAGTGAAAGTCCCGGAATCAATCTAAGCCATTCATCTTGAGGATACAGGTGGCAATCATCGAGAGCCCGTCGGCATTTCAGCGACCGGGGTTCTAAGTTGACAAAGGAATTGTGTCATCGGGGCATCGAAAGTCCCAAAATATCGAGGTTGAATCGGGACTGCCCATCTTGATAGGACATGTGGTGAAGATCTAAGATCTCGGGAAAAGTCTCGAAAGGGAAGACTCCACCGGAGTTTCTGGATTTGGCAAATCGGAGGTTCTGAGAGCAAAGGATCGGGAAAATCTATGTTGAAAACCCTGTAGACAATCGGAGTTGTCCATCAGTTGGGACGTGTGTCAGAAATCCGAGGGAAGTCGGGAATCTGCATTTCGCGAGTCAGGGAGACAAGAAAGACTTGCAACTTGGAATTGCGAAGCCCGATTTTTCGAAAGGAAGGAAAGCTCCGTGTGGGACCCAGCTGACATCACCTCATCAGGACGAGGCATCGGGAATTTGAAGTTGTTGAGACCCTGAGAGAAATCCAGGATCATTCATATCTAGAGGATGCGTGGCCAAGATCGAAGCCTTTGGGAAATTCCCTGAAAGGAAAAGTCAATTGTCGAGAAGTCGGGAAATTGGGAATCCCGTGGACAAGAGACCCAATACATATTGACACTGAAAACCATGAACCCCGATAAAAGGTATGACTGTGGTCATATAAAGGTAGGTCACATGACTAGGGCATAGCCAGGAGGGGCTAAAGCACAAAGGGAGAATATCAGGAAAGCGGAGATCGGGAAATCGGGAACCAAAGGGTCATAACATCGGGATTTTGAAAACCCTGAAACCCGATTGTGAATTTCTATGGTGAATGGAGAAGGGACCAGACCTAATGGCTGTAAGGTGTCGAAAAAGACCTGCGAGTCAAATATTAATAAGGATTCTAGGGGAGAATCAAAGGAGCCACTCCGGCTCGAGGGCAATTTAGAACGATCCTTAAGACCGGGAGGTCAAGCACGGGACCTGCTGAGGTGGGTGCCTGGGTGGATTCCATCAAGTGGTATCCGAACTTAGAAAAGCTTCTTTGCTTTCTATAGCAGGAAGAAGGAAGATTCACCATGCCGCTGAGAAGAAGAGATAGACAATCACCCGATCCAGAGGAGGAAAGGGAGACGTCCAGAGGAAGGGGTAGACAGGTGCAGAACCCAGAAGTAGAAAGAGATCTGCATAACATACGCGCCAGACTTGTGGACGTAGAGATAAGACAAAAACACACAGCTGATATAGGAGATATCAGTGAGTCCGAAAATAAAGATGATGTTGGACATGGAGAAGAAGAAATCATAGCAGAGGATGCAACAAACGAGCACTTACTTAAAGCTGTTGCTAGAATGGGTGCAAAGACGAAGATGGACATTCCAGTTTACGAGGGAAATCTGGATGTAGAAGAGCTTCTAGACTGGATTAGAGCTCTAGACACATATTTTGGCTATGAAGATGTCGAAGAAGACAAGAAGGTCAAGCATGCCGTCATGAGATTAAAAGGACATGCAGCATTGTGGTGGGATGAACTACAAGCGGACAGGTGTTGCTAAGGAAAGCAGAAAATTAAGAGCTGGGACAGGATGATTGCAAAGATGAAGGAAAAATTCATCCCCAGGGATTACCATATTACTCTGTTCAGAAGGATGATGAACCTGAGACATAAGTTGATGTCAGTAAAGGAATATACTGAGGAATTTTACAGGTTGAATATCAGAGAAGGTCATCGTGAAAGCAATGATGAAAAGGTAGATAGGTATATGAATGGCCTGAGATATGGGATTCAGGATGAGATGAGTATGTTGACCATTCAAACGGTGGAAGATTCTTATCATATGGCTCTGAAAGTAGAAGAGAAGCTGAGTCGAAAGCAAAGTCAAAGAGGCCGAGGCAGAAGCCAACCCAGGGGCAAATCTGTTGTCCAAGACAGAAACCAGAAGCCCAAGGAAAACTGGAAGAAACCTCAAACTCGAACTGAGAGAGGTGGAAGCTCACAACGAGGGAAATATGCTGAACAGAGAGGACAACATACTGAGCAAAGAGGAGGGTATGCTGATAATAATACTTTTCCTTGTACTAGAGGTAGGGGAAGAGGTAGAGGTGGAGTAATTACATGCTTCACATGTGGAAAGAATGGGCACAAGTCTTATGAGTGTCCTGATAAAAATAAAGAGGGTGGAGAGACTCACATCGCCGAAGCACAGGGGAGAAATGTTGAGGCGGAGGATGCTAAAGGTGGAAGATCACTGATGATGCAGAAAGTTCTTTTGACACCCGAAAGGGAGGTGGAGAGTTCAGTCCAAAGGACTAGACTTTTTAGGACTCCTTGCAAAACCAAGGACAGAGTGTGCAAGGTCATTGTGGATAGTGGAAGCAGAGATAATCTCATCTCAACCGAGATGGTAGAAAAGCTGGAGCTGGAGACGATTGAACATCCAAGTCCATATAAAGTTTCATGGCTACAAAAAGGACATCAGGTAAATGTCACTAAACAATGTTTAGTTGAATTCAAGATAGGAGGATATAATGATAAGATATTATGTGATGTTATTCCCATGGATGTTTGTCATCTATTGCTGGGTAGACCATGGCAATATGACAGAAATGTGATTCATGATGGGAGGATGAACACATACACCCTAGAAAAGAACGGGAGAACTCATATGTTGCTTCGAATCAAGGATAAAGAAGTAAAGCTGGAGATAAGAAACATTGTACTTCTCATGAGTGGGAAAGAACTTCTTAATGAGGTCAAGAAGAAAGAGGAACTGCAATTCATTGTGGTCAGAAAACCGAAGATTGTTTTAACTAGCACAAGAGTGGATGATTTACCAGAAGAGATTCAGGGACTGCTAGAAGAGTTCGTTGATATAGTAGTGGACGAATTACCTCATTCGTTGCCACCGACCAGAAGTGTGAGTCACCATATTGATCTCATACCAGGAGCTAGTGTTCCAAATAAATCCGTGTACAGATTGACACTGCAAGAGAATGAAGAGGTTAAAAGGCAAGTCCAGGAGTTGTTGGACAAAGGTTTGGTCAGGGAAAGCTTGAGTCTATGTGTTGTTCCGATAGTACTCAATCCGAAGAAAGATGGAGGCTGGAGGATGTGCACTGATTCAAGAGCCATTAACAAGATAACCATTAGGTATAGATTTCCATTGCCGAGGATGGATGACCTGATGGATTGCTTGAGTGGAGCGAAGTATTTTTCAAAGGTTGATTTGAAAAGCGGATATCATCAGATTCGCATGAGGGAAGGTGATGAGTGGAAGACAGCATTCAAAACAAACGCAGGGTTGTATGAATGTCTTGTTATGCCGTTTGGCTTAACAAATGCGCCAAGTACCTTCATGAGGTTGATGAACGAAGTCCTGAAGGAGTTCATCGGGAAATTTGTCATTGTGTATCTGGATGACATACTGATTTTCAGCAAAACAAAGGAAGAGCATCTGAAGCACTTGGCTACAGTGATGCAGAAATTACAGCAAGAGAAGCTGCTGATAAATATGAAGAAATCCTCATTCATGAAGACATAGCTCATTTATTTGGGATTTCTTATTTCTGCAAACAAGTTGAGGATGGATCCAGACAAGGTGGAGGTAATCAAGAATTGGCCATCACCGAAGAACATATTTGAGGTGAGAAGTTTTCACGGATTAGCTAGTTTCTACCAGAAGTTCATCAGGAATTTCAGAGGAATTAGTGCAACAATGATGGATACAGTGAAGAAAAGATATAAATCTTTTCACTGGACAGAAGAAGCTGAGAAGAGTTTTAACCTGCTGAAAAGGAAAATTACGGAACAACCAATTCTGGTGCTGCCTAATTTTCAAAAGACATTTCAAGTAAAGTGCGATGCAAGTGGATTTGCGATAGGGGTAGTCTTGAGTCAAGAAGACAGGCCAATAGCATACTTCAGCGAGAAGCTAAATGAAGTGAAAGTGAAATACTCCACTTATGATAAGGATTTTTATGCTATCATACAGGCATTAAAGAAATGGAGGCATTATTTGATCCCGAAAGAGTTTGTTTTATATAGTGATAATCACGCATTGTAGTTTGTGACTCAACAGGAAAAGTTGAATCAGAGACATGTAAAATGGGTTGAATATATGCAGAATTTAACTTTTGTGATTAAACATATTTCTGGTACTGTTAACAAAGTTGCTGACACTTTGAGCAGGAAGTGTTTTCTATTGCAGTAGTTCAAAGTCAAAACATTGGGTTTTGATGATCTCAGGGACATGTATGCAGATGATCAGGATTTTAAGGAAGCGTATGAAGCAGCTGAGAATCCAGTTCTCAGAGATAGCAGCAAATGGGCCGAATACATGATCCAGGAAGGATTTCTATTTAAGGGCAATCAACTTTGTATTCTAAAGTGCTCCATGAGGGAGAATTTGCTAAAGGAGAAACACAGTGGAGGATTGGTCGGACACTTCGGTCATGAAAAAACATTCGCAAAGCTGAATGAGTCATATTTTTGGCCGGGAATGCGAGCAGAGGTCAAGAGATTCGTGGAACAATGTAGAATTTTCCAGCATTCGAAGGGAAGAAAGTAGAATGCAGGTTTTTATCAACCATTTCCCATACCAGAAAGGCCGTGGGATGAAATTAGCATGGATTTCATATTGGGGTTGCCAAGGACGCAAAGAGGATTTGATTCGATCTTTGTGGTGGTGGATAGATTTTCCAAAATGGCACACTTCATTCCATGTCAGAAAACCAGTGACGCAACTCACATTGCAAACCTGTTTTTCAAAGAAGTCATTCGACTTCACGGCTTACCAAGGAGTATAGTTTCGGACAGAGATACAAAGTTCATAGGGAACTTCTAGAGGACCTTATGGAAGAATCTGGGAACTAACTTGTCTTTTAGTTAAGCTTATCATCCTTAGACGGATGGACAAATAGAAGTAGTGAACAGAAGTCTGGGAGACTTGCTAAGAAGCCTGGTAACATAACACCACAGCCAGTGGGATAATATATTACCACAGGCAGAGTTTGCATATAACGACTCAGTCAACAGGAGCACAGGGAAAAGTCCATTTCAGGTTGTCTATGGCATGTAGCCGAGAGGAATTTATGAGTTGAGGGATTCAGAACAGAATGCAACTAGGAGCACTAGTGTAGAATATTTCGCAGAAGCGATGAAGGAACTTCACAGCCGAGTGAAGGAGCGGTTGCAAAATTCAAGTCAGGAGTATAAGTGGAGAGCAGATCAACACAAAAGATAACTTCAATTCGAAGTTGGTGACTTGATTTTGGCACATATGAGAAAGGAAAGGTTCCCGAGAGGAACGTATAATAAATTGAAGATGAAGAAGATCAGACCATGTAGGGTCTTGAAGAAAATTGGAGAAAATGCTTATGAGATTGAATTACCCGATGGGATCGAAATTTCTCTGATATTCAATGTCTCAGATTTATACCCATACCAAGCTGAGGAAGCAGGAACAAATGATGAACAGTCAGAGCTTCAGTGGCAAAAGGAGATGCCAGTTGCAGATAAGCCACAGATGGAGCGGATACTGGATAAACGAGTGGGTAAGAAGACCCAAAGGAAATAATACTTCGAATATTTGGTCAAGTGGAAAGGCCATCCAGTTGAAGATGCCAGCTGGGAGAATGAAGCAGAGATTCAGAAGCATGGACAGACCGTGCAAGAGCTCATGGACAGGAG
>JZKD02S2207607.1:399664-418498 GCA_000966675.3 Picea glauca
CAAAACCATTCGGGAAGAACACCCTAGGAAAGTCACTGAGACTCCATAAGTCAACAGTTAATTGGGATATGAAATTGATTCAGTGCAGGCTTAGATCACAACTTATCATGATCAAAGATTCGATACATCTCAAGGGAGATATGAGCATCACAAGGAAGGAGTTGAGGTCATATCATTTTTCCAGTCTAACTCCATAGACAATTCACCGAGGTATAATAAATCTCGAAACTCTAAAATTCCTTTTGATTATAAGCATGTTAATAATATACAACAGAGCTTGTGGCATAAAAAAAATGCACTTTTTGTGGATTGAATAACCATGCAGTGTCACAATGTTGGAAGAGAAAATCCTTGTACATGAAGGTTATGGCAACCAGGAAAAAGACGAGGATATAAGATCACTCTCTACACACAAAACAGAGCAGGGGAAATACACCTCTAAAGGAGAAAGGATACTGCATCCATTGTAGCAGAGATGGACACCATGAGGCATCCATATCTACGTCCAAAGAGGAATAAGAAGACCAGGCAGACACCTCCAAGGGAGAAAACCAATTAGGCAGTGCTATAGGGAAATACGCCACCAAGAGGAAACCAACTACCATAGAAAGGAAAACTTAGTAAAGAGGACTTGTTCGACATAATAACTGAATGAATGGGGAAAATCCTTAAGTTAGTCGAGAGTGGCCATGTTTGTAAATCACGTGTTGTGATTCAGACCCCATAGAAGGGAATTGTGTAACAGTGATAATTGTTTGATATCACTTCTTTTCTTGCACATGTTGATATTTTTAGGCCTTTTGAGGTAGTTTGGGTTTGGGGTTTCTTATTGTAAGTCCAATGGACATGAAATTTATAATGTAAATACTTTTGGGGACCAAAATTCCTTTCAGTTGGGAGGCATGACTCAAAAGGATCTAGGGAACATCACCGACGTTTCAGAAGTGTCCCAAGAGGCTCAGAATGGCCTCAAGAAATGAGAAATGGAAAAAATTCAAAGTCCTCAAAGCTCATAAAACTTACATAATCACGAAGAGCATGTTGTAATATTTCCAAAGGCATAAACGGTTCGTCAAACGGAGTTACGGATCGAAAGATATTCGTAGTCAAAGTTTTGGTCAACCTAGCCCAGCCAACAGGGATGAGATAGTATCCGTACTATTGATGTCAACATCAGTACAGATGACATCATCATTTGTTCAGGGTACATGGAACTATCATAGATCGACACGTGTCATTATGATGTCAGCATGAAGATTGGCGACACTAGAGGCTGCCACATGTCACCCACTTTTGGCATTTTCAGGTCGACATGTGGACCAATGAGAAAGTGTCATGTGGCAGTCCATATAGACACATGGAATTCACACAACCACATNGAATATTTGGTCAAGTGGAAAGGCCATCCAGTTGAAGATGCCAGCTGGGAGAATGAAGCAGAGATTCAGAAGCATGGACAGACCGTGCAAGAGCTCATGGACAGGAGCCCATGAAGATTTTCAAGCGAGGGAGTATGATGCAGGAGTATCGCCCACATCAAGCGAGCGTGGGGGCAAGCGCCACACATTTTGAGCATATGTTAAATTGTTTAAAATTTTTTGAAGAGTGGATGCGCCAAACTTAAATGTGATAGTTAAGGAGAGGCATACTTATGCATTGTGTAGGACCTTGAGCGATCCACTCTCGTCCATAGTAGGTAGAAGGCATTTATGTAAGTAGGTAGAATTGAATATTAGATTAGACAGTTTTAGAAGGAGTAGAGGGAAAACGGATATAGACACCCTCATTGTGTGTTGTAACATAGTTAGAAGCATTGGAGCATAGAAGAGAAGCAAAGAGCTGTGTAGAAACACCCATGTACTGATATTTGGATTAATAGAAAGAGGTTGATTCAAATTCATGGTTTTGTGTTTATTCTTTGTGTATTGATGTTGAATGTTTGCTTTCTGGTATAAATTTGTTTTTATATGTTGTGTATGTGATTTCATGGTTTGAGTTGAAGTCTGTAAGGAAGAAGGAATGAGTTTCAATTGTTTCTCTGTCTGAGCAAGATTCCTGCAAGGAGTGCAGTTGAATTGTCCACAAAGAGTGCGTCGACAAGGAGATCAGAGGGTTGTCTCTGAAAGATCAGGAGAGGTAGCGGTTGTTCTCATTCCCTCAGAGTGCAGTAGGGCACAGGTGTCGTGCAAGGAGTGCGCAGGCCAAGGAGAGTCTTAGGGTTGAGAACCTGAGCAAAATATCGAAAGACTGATGCTGCAGGTGTGCGCAGAGTCGAAGAGTTCTCAAATATTTTGAAAGTATCTGAATATTTCCGCAAGGAGTGCGTGCAAGGACCCTCTTGGAGGCTAGAAGTTGTGAGAATCTCAGGAGGAGTAAGGCCTTTGAAAATGTAGAGGGGCATCGAAAGTTTGTAGCGCAAGCGGACAAGTCCAGGGAAGAGTTCTTGGTTTTCCTTCGTAGAAATCATCAAGGGGAAGAGATCGACGGTCAGAAATTTGTGGAGAGGATTAGCAAAATCCTGCCAGCCATCAGACCTACCAGAGAAGCGAGGAGGTTACGGCTGCATTCAGAGTTCAATCTCAGGAGATTGTGGACCGTGGGATCTTCATAGAAATACCCATCAGCCATTAGATCAACCAAGAGTTGCGCAAGGTTTAAGTTCCGTGAATAGGAGGAGGAAAGTTCTGACGAGAGGCGTGGCCATTGGAACTTTGGCATTCATGAAATCAGGAGTCACGAGGACGAGTGATCGAAAATTTTCATAGTGAAAGTCCTGAAATCAATCTGAGTTGTTCATCTTGAGGAGACAGGTGGCAATCATCGAGAGCCCGTCGGCAGTTCGGCAACTAGGGTTCTAAGTTGACAAAGTAATTGTGTCATCGGGGCATCGAAAGTCTCAAAATCCCAAGGTTGAATCAGGACCGCCCATCTTGAGAGGACACGTGGTGAAGATCTAAGATCTCGGGAAAAGTCCCGAAAGGGAAGACTCCACCGGAGTTTCGGGATTCAACAAATCGGAGGTTCTGAGGGCAAAGAATCGGGAAAATCTATGTTGAAAACCCCCTAGATGATCGGAGTCGTCCATCAGTTGGGACACGTGTCAGAAATCCGAGGGAAGTCAAGAATCGACATTTCATGAGTCAGGGAGACAAGGAAGACTTGCAACTTGGAATCACGAAGCCCGATTTTCCGAAAGGAAGGAAATCTCCATGTGGGACCCAGCTGACATCACCTCGTCAGGACGAGGCATTGGGAATTTGAAGTCGCTGAGACCCTGAGAGCAATCCAAGGCCATTCATATCTAGAGGATGTGTGGCCGAGATTGAAGCCTTCGGGAAATTCCCCGAAAAGAAAAGTCAATTGTCGGGAAGTCGGGAAATCGGGAATCCCGTGGACAAGAGACCCAATACATATTGACACTCGAACCCCCGAACCCTGATAAAAGGTATGACTGCGGTCATATAAAGGAAGGTCACATGACTAGGGCATAGCCATGAGGGGCTAAAGCACAAAGGGAGCATATCGGGAAAGCGAAGATCGGGAAATCAGGAACCAAAGGGTCATGACATCGGGATTTTGAAAACCCTAAAACCTGATTGTGACTTTCTGTGGTGAACGGAGAAGGGACCAGACCTAAAGGTTGTAAGGTGTTGAAAAAGACCTGTGGGTCAAATATTAATAAGGATTCCAGGGGAGAATCAAAGGAGCCACTCCGGCTTGAGGGCAATTTAGAATGATCTTTAAGACCGGGAGTTCAAGCGCGGGACCTGCAAAGGTGGGTGCCTGGGTGGACACCATCAACAAGGAAGGAGTTGAGGTCGGCTCATTTTTCCAGTCTAACTCCATAGACAATTCATCGAGGTATAAGAAATCTCGAAACTCTAAAATTCCTTTTGATTATAAGCATGTTAATAATATACAACAGAGCTTGTGGCATAAAAAACATGCACTTTTTGTGGATTGAATAACCATGAAGTGTCACAATGTTGGAAGAGAAAATCCTTGTATAGGAAGATTATGGCAACCAAGAAAAAGACGAGGATATAAGATCGCTCTCTACACACAAAAAGGAGCAGGGGAAATACACCTATGAAGGAGAAAGGATACTGTATCCATTGTAGTAGAGATGGACACCATGAGGCATCCATATCTACGTCCAAAGAGGAATAAGAAGACCAGGCAGACACCTCCAAGGAAGAAAACCAATAAGGCAGTGCTATAGGGAAATACGCCACCAGGAGGAAACCAACTACCATAGAAAGGAAAACTTAGTAAAGAGGACTTGTTCGACATAATAACTGAATGAATGGGGAAAATCCTTGAGTTAGTTGAGAGTGGCCATCTTTGTAAATCACATGTTGTGATTCAGACCCCATAGAAGGGAATTGTGTAACAGTGATAATTGTTTGATATCACTTCTTTTCTTGCACATGTTGATATTTTTGGGCCTTTTGAGGTAGTTTGGGTTTGGGGTTTTTTATTGTAAGTCCAATGGACATGAAATTTATAATGTAAAGACTTTGGGGGACCAAAATTCCTTTCAGTTGGGAGGCATGACTCAAAAGGATCTAGGGAACATCACCGACGTTTAAGAAGTGTCCCAAGAGGCTCATAATTGCCTCAAGAAATGAGAAATGGAAAAAATTCAAAGTCCTCAAAGCTCATAAATCTTACATCATCGCGAAGAGCATGCCGTAAGATTTCCAAAGGCATAAACGGTTCGTCAAATGGAGTTACAAATCGAAAGATATTCACAGTCAAAGTTTTGGTCAACCTAGCCCAGCCAACAGGGATGAGATAGCATCCATACTATTGATGTCAACATCAGTATAGATGACATCATCATTCGTTCAAGCTACATGGAACTATCATAGATCAACACGTGTCATGATGATGTCAGCATGAATATTGGCAACACTAGAGGCTGCCACATGTCTCCCACTTTTGGCATTTTCAGGTCGACATGTGGACCAATGAGAAAGTGTCATGTGGTAGTCCATACAGACATGTGGAATTTGTACAACCACATGGCAGGTGACATTTCATCCATACAAGATGTGGCCACATGGTAGGTAACATGGCATTCGTACAGGACGTGGAAGGTGGCGTGGTAAGCACAGTGGAAGTGACATCAACTTGCTGACGTGGCCCAATGACAGCGTGCCACGTGACATGCTGATTCAGAACTTTGGGCCGTCAATTGGGCCAATGAAATTGTGACACATGCCACCTCCTAGTGATGCCATGTGGCACCACCCAAGATATGCCACATGGCCTTAGGACAACATGACAAGTGGCGTCCAGTCAGTAGGTATAATAGATGACACATAGGAAGATGACTTGGTAGACAAGTGGGCCAATGGATGGTCACCACATGGCCCAGTCATGGGCTACCATGTGGCAGCAGGAAAATTCCCAAGAACACTCAACATCTGAATTTTAAAAGATTTAAAGGGTTGGTTGCCGCCAACCCCAATCTGCCAAACATGGAGTAGTTCAACCAAAACATGGTGCCATATCTCAATAGTTCAACGAAGTTAAGGACATATCTCAACTATCTGCCACAGTTAGCGGCATATCTCAACTATCTGCCAGATTTAGAAACATAACTCAACAATCCGCCAAATTTGATGGTAATATTCAATGGAGGGGTAAAACAAGAGGCCCAAGGGTTTGACCTCGGGAATTCCCCCAACTTATATGCCTTAATATATCTCCACCAACCACTTGGGATAACACCCACATTGTTTAATCCGTCCAGTTCTTAATTTAAGAATTGATTTTCGCCAATGCAAGTGACAGAGGAGAGGGATCCCAGTCTGTACGAGGTGTTACCGAGAAAGGATTTCGATGCATTCAGTGCATTAAGTGCATGCAATTGCATGTGGATCGAGGCAGAGATCTAGAGAAGGCCTGAAGGTGACATTGTCCGATGGAGATGATTTGACAGACAATTTTGGGTAATTCGACGATGCAAATCCAATGGCAAGGTTTGTTTTGATGGTAGAGACTCCAATCAGCAGGCTAAATTCTTGAAGATCCAATGTAAGAATGATTTTTATTATGTTGTTTTCTCATTGAATGTTGCAACATAGTATGCTTGTTACAGGTCTAAAGGAGCATGGAGAGGTTGCAGCAAGGCAACAAGATTATCTTATTCCTTATATTTCTTCATTTCTTCTCTTCTTACACATGAAACAAATTAGCTACATGTGATAGAGAATTTGTGGCACTTGGATGATAAGTGGCCAACGAAGCAGTCCAGAATCTCATATTTTTTGGGATCTATGCATCGGCTTCATATATGCTTGGATCTTAGCAACAGATCTAAGGAATTATATGGCTCCATGATGATGGGGGTCATTTATTATTCTTCTTATTTTTTTGTATTGAGTATGTGGGAATGATGTCCATGTAAACATCATGGATGCCTCATGAGCATGAGAACTTGTGAATCTTGTAAAACTTCCTGATCACATTACGATCTCTTGTTTCTGTCGCCAAAAAGGGAATTTGGCCTTAGAAGTTGTAAATAAGAGACATCATTATAGTGAGGAGAATAAAGCGATCGAGCTTTGGATCAAGACCCGAAGACGTATCCCACATCGGATGAACTTTGTTATCAAGGGAAGTGTCATATCTATTATGTGTATTTTGTTCTTATGTTTCTTTTCGTGAATTTACGCACATAGAATATTAAATGCAAGCATGACATATAACACATACGAAAGCTAAAATATGCTTATATTCACTTTGGATTCATGTCTATAAGGACTTCAACTACACCTTTAATTGCAATCCGCTCAAGTAAAATGATCTATAATTGACCCTTTGGAGGAGTGACAAGATCAAACAATTATTGGAAACTAATCACCCCCTGGGTTCAGATCAAGTGGTATCATAACAAGATTGATAACGATTGTAAGTGTTGAAGTTGAGAATGACAAGATCACCAAAATAGTTGTGGTTTGATGAGCTTCAATATCTCAACCAAATCCTTCAAGCAGAGAATGTTGGATTGAAGACATTATTACATGTTGCATAGGAAGAGAACCAAAGGTTGCAAGAGCATTTACAAGCCATGAAGATGAAAACAGGGGAAGGCTCTACGAACGAGACAGTGATAAGACCATTTTTTGATCATGGAAACTTCACCAATTATGCATTCGAGCATGACAGTGCAAATGCATTCACACTTTTTCAAGCAAGTGAAGACGGCATCCAAGCATCCAGAAACCAAGGAGGATTCCTATAAGCATCATCCACTGATCCTTCTCACCAGGAAAAAATGGGCACATCCAGAAAAGTAGACCAAGAGTCGCATCTTGTGATGGAGGTAAATAAACCATGTGTACTTCCTTTCTTGGTTAATGTTGATGACTCTTTTAAATTCCTTGAACATCATGCTTCATGCATTGGCTTAAAGTTGATGGGAAAAATGGGATACGAAGGAGGAGGCCTTGGAGCCAATGGTCAAGATATTGTGGATCCCATTGAGGCAATAGTTTGGCCTCAATATGTCAGGATAGGTTATGTCTAGAAGGATGTTGTAGAAAGCTCCAAAACCATTCGGGAAGAAGACCCCAGGACAGTGACTGAGACTCTAGAAGTCAACAGTTTAGCGTGAGATGAAATTGATTCAGTTCAGGCTGAGAGAACAACTTCTCATGATCGAGTATTTGAGACATCTCCAAGGAGAGATGAGAATCACAAGGAAGGAGCTAAGGTCAGCTCTTTTTTCCAGTCTAACTCTAGAGACAATTCACCGAGGTATAAGAAATCTCGAAACTCTAAAATTCCTTTTGATTATAAGCATGTTAATAATATACAATAGATCTTGTCGCATAAAAAACCATGCACTTTTTGTGGATTGAATAACCATGCAGTGTCACAGTGCTGGAAGAGAAAATCCTTATACAGAAAGGTTGTAGCAACCAGGAAAAAGACGAGGATAAAAGATCACTCTCCAGACACAGAAAGGAGTAGGGGAAATACACCTCTGAAGGAGAAAGGTTACTGTAGCCATTGTAGTAGAGATGGACACCATGAGGCTTCCTGTTGGGCCTTGCATCCAGATCTATGTCCAAAGAGGAACAAGAAGATAGGAAGACACCTCCAAGGTAGACATCCAATCAGGCAGTGCTGCAGGGAAATCTGCGACCAGGAGAAAACAAATTACCAGAGAAAGGAAAAATCGGTAAAGAGGACTTGTTCGGCATAATGACTAAATGAATGGGGAAAATTCTTAAGTTAGTCGACAGTGGCCATATTTGTAAATCACATGTTGCGATTCAGACCCCATAGAAGGGCATTGTGTAACAATGGTAATTGTTTGATATCACTTCTTTTCTTACACATGTTGATATTTTTAGGCCTTGTGAGGTAGTTTGGGTTTGGGTTTTCTTATTGTAAGTCCAATGGACACGAAATTTATAATGTAAATACTTTTGGGGACCAAAATTCCTTTCAGTTGGGAGGCTTTATCTGGAAGGATCTAGGTAACATCAAAGACATTTTAGAAGTGTCCCAGGAGGCTCAGAATGGCCTCAACAAATGAGAAAGGGAAAAAATTCAAAGTCTTCAAAGCTCAAAAAAATGGACATCATCACGAAGATCGTATCGTAAGATTTCCAACGACGTAAACGGTTCATCAAACGGAGTTATAGATCAAAAGATATTCACATTCAAAGTTTTGGTCAACCTAGCCCAACCAACAAGGATGAGACATCATCCGTACTACTGACGTCAGCATCAATACAGATGACGTCAGTGTCTGTACAGGGTACGTGGAACTATCATAGATCAACACGTGTCATGATGATGTCAGTATGACATTATCATGATGACGTGGCAGCACTAGAGGCTACCACATGTCACCCATTTTTGGCATTTTCAGGTTAGCATGTGGACCAATGATAAAGTGCCACGTGGAAATCCATACAGACACATGGAATTCATATAGCCACATGGCAGGTGACATGGAATATGTACAAGACATGGCAGACATGTGACCACATGGTAGGTGACATGGCATCCGTACAGGACACGACAGGTGACATGGTAAGCATAGTGGCAGTGACATGAGCATGACGTCAGGATGCTGACGTGATGCAATGACAGCATGCCACGTGGCATGTTGATTCAAAACTTTGGGTTGTCAAATGGGCCAATGATATTGTGACACATGGCATCCCCAAGTGATGCCATGTGGCACCACCCAGGATATGCCACATCGCCTAAGGACAATGTGACAAATGGCACCCAGTCATTAGGTATAGCATCTGACACATAGGCAGATGAATTGGTAGATAGGTGAGCCAATGGATGGCCACCACGTGGCCCAGTCATGGGTTTCCACGTGGCAGCAGAAAAATTTCCAAGGACACCCAAAAACAGAATTTTAAAAGAGGTAAAGGGTTGGTTGGTGCCAACCCCAGTGTGCCAAACTTGGATTAGTTCCACTAAAAAATGGTGGCATATCTCAATAGTCCACCGAATTTAGAGACATATCTCAAATATCCGCCACAGTTAACGGAATATATCAACTATCCACCAGATTTAGTGACATAACTCAACAATCCACCAAATCCAATGGTAAGATTCAATGGAGGGGTAAAATGGGAGGCCAACAGGTTTGATCCTGGGACCTCCCCCAACAACTATGCCTTAATATATCTCTTCCAACCACTTGGGCTAATTCCCACATTATTTAATCCACCCAGTTATTAATTTAAGAACTAATTTCCGCTAATGCACAGGATAGAGGAGAGTGCGCACAGTCCGTACGGGGCCATACCAGGCATGGATTTCGATGTAGTCAGTGCATTAATTGTAGGGAATTGCATGCGGATCAAGGAAGAGGTCCAGAGAAGGCCTGAAGGTGACAGTGTCTGATGGAGATGATTTGATAGTCAATTTTGGGTAATTCAACGACGTGAATCCAATGGTGAGGTTTGTTTCAACAGCAGAAACTCTGATTAGTAGGCTAAATTCTGGAAGAGCCAATGTAAGCATGCTTTTTATTATGTTTTCTTCTCGTTGAATGTTGCAACATAATATGCTTGTTACAGGTCTGAAGGAGCATGGAGAGGATGCAGCAAGATCAGATTATTCCTTCTATTTCTTCCTTTCTTCTCTTCTTACACATGAAACAAATCAGCTACATGTAATGAAGAATTTGTGGCACTTGGATGATAAATGGCCAATGAAGCAGTCTGGAATCTCGTAGTTTTTGGGATCTATGCATGGGCTGCATATATGCTTGGATCTGAGCAGCAGATCTAAGGAATTCTATGGCTCCATGATGATGGGGCTCATTTATTATTCTTCCTCTTTTTCTGTATTGAGTATGTGGGAATGATGTCCATGTCAGCATCATGGATGCCTCATGAGCATGAGAACTTGTGAAGCTTGTAAACATTCCTGATCACATTATGATCTTTCTTGTCATCACCGAAAAGGGACTTTGGCATTACAACTTGTAAAGAAGAGACATCATTACAGTGAGGAGAATAAAGCGATCGAGATTTGGAGCAAGACCCGGAGACGTACCCCACATCTGATGAACTTCGTTATCAAGGGAAGTGTCATATCTATTATATGTATTATGTTCTTATGCTGCTTTTCATGAATTTCCACACATAGAATATTAAATGCAAGCATGACATATTAACACATAAGGAAGCTTAAAGAGGATTTTATTCACTTTGGATTCAAGTCTATAAAGACTTCAACTACACCTTTAATTACAATCCGCTCAAGTAAAATGATCTATAACTGACCCTTTGGAGGAGTGACATGATCAANGAACAACATGCTTCATGCATCGACTTAAATTTGATGGTAAAAATGGGATACAAAAGAGGAGGCCTTGGAGCCAATCGTCAAGGTATTGTGTATCCCATCGAGGAAGTGGTTTGGCGTCAAAATTCTAGGATAGGTTATGTCTCAAAGGATGCTAGAGAAAGTTGTAAAACCATTCGGGAAGAAGACCCTAGGATAGTCACTGAGACTCCAGAAGTCAACAGTTCATCGAGAGATGAAATTGATTCAGTGCAGGATGAGATCACAACTTATCATGATCGAGGATTCGAGACATCTCTAGGGAGAGATGACCATCACAAGGAAGGAGCTGAGCTAAACTCTTTTTTCCAGTCTAACTCGAGAGACAATTCACTGAGGTATAAGACATATTGAAACTCTAAAATTTTGTTTGATTATAAAGATGTTAATAATATACATTAGATCTCGTGGCATAAAAAACCATGGACTTTTTGTGGATTGACTAACCATGTAGTGTCACAGTGTTGGAAGAGAAAATACTTGTACAGGAAGGTTATGGCAACCAGGAAGAAGATGAGGATAGAAAATCGATCTCCACACACAGAAAGGAGCAGGGGAAATACACCTCTGGATGAGAAAGGCTATTGTAGCCATTGTAGCAGAGATAGACACCATGAGGCCACATGTTGGGGGCATTACATCCAAATCTACATCCAAAGAGGAAAAAGAAGACCAGACAGACACCTCCAAGGGAGACAGCCAATCAGGAAGTGCTGCGGGGAAATACGCCACCATGAGGAAACCAAATACCAGAGAAAGGACAACTTGGTAAAGAGGACTTGTTCGACATAATGACTGAATGAATGGAGAAAATACTTGAGTTAGTCAAGAGTGTCCATCTTTGTAAATCATATGTTGCGATTCAGACCCCATAGAATGGAATTGTGTAAAGTGATAATTGTTTGATATCACTTCTTTTCTTGCACATGTTGATATTTTTAKGCCTTGTGAGGTAGTTTGGGTTTAGGTTTTCTTATTGTAATTCCAATGGACATGAAATTTATAATGTAAAGACTTTTGGGGACCAAAATTCCTTTCAGTTGGGAGGCATGATCCGGAAGGATCTAGGGAACATCACAGATGTTTCAGAAGTTTCCCAGGAGGCTCAGAATGGCCTCGACAAATGATAAAGGGAAAAAATTCAAAGTCCTCAAAGATAAAAAAAAAATGACATCATCACGAAGAGCGTGTCGTAATATTTCCAACAGCATAAATGATTCATCAAATAGAGTTACGGATCAGAAGATATTCACAGTCAAAGTTTTGGTCAACCTAGCCCAGCCATTAGGGATGAGACAACATCCGTACTACTGACATTAACATCAATACAGATGACATCAGTGTTTTTACAGGGTACATAGAACTATCATAGATCGACACGTGTCATGATGATGTCAGAATGATGATGTGGTAGCACCAGAGGCTGCCACCTTTCACCCATTTTTGGAAATTTTAGGTCAACATGTGGACCAATGAGAAAGTGCCATGTGGCAGTCCGTACAAACACGTGGCATTCTTACAGCCACATGGAAGGTGACATGGCATCCGCACAAGATGTGGTAGACATGTGACCACATTGCAGGTGATGTGGAATCCGTACAAGACATGGCAGGTGATGTGGTAAGCATAGTGGTAGTGACGTCAGCATGCTAACGTGGCCCAATGATTGTGTTCCATGTGGCATGTTGATTCGACACTTTGGGCTGCCAAATGGGTGAATGNGAAGAGGCCTTGGAGCCAATGGTCAAGATATTGTGGATCCCATTGAGGCAATAGTTTGGCCTCAATATGTCAGGATAGGTTATGTATCGAAGGATGTTGGAGAAAGCTCCAAAACCATTCGGGAAGAAGACCCTAGGATAGTGACTGAGACTCCAGAAGTCAACAATTCAGCGTGAGATGAAATTGATTCAGTGCAGGCTGAGATCACAACTTCTCATGATCAAGTATTCGAGACATCTCCAGGGAGAGATGAGAATCACAAGGAAGGAGCTAAGGTTAGCTCTTTTTTCTAGTCTAACTCTAGAGACAATTCACCGAGGTATAAGAAATCTTGAAACTCTAAATTTCCTTTTGATTATAAGCATGTTAATAATATACAACAAATCTTGTCACATAAAAAACCATGCACTTTTTGTGGATTGAATACCCACGCAGTGTCACAATGCTGGAAGAGAAAATCCTTGTACAGAAAGGTTGTAGCAACCAAGAAAAAGAGGAGGATAGAAGATCGCTCTCCAGACACAGAAAGGAGCAGGGGAAATACACCTCTGAAGGAGAAAGGCTACTCCAGCCATTGTAGTGGATATGGACACCATGAGGCTACATGTTGGGCCTTGCATCCAAATCTATGTCCAAAGAGGAACAAGAAGATTAGGAATACACCTCCAAGGGAGACATCCAATCAGGCAGTGTTATAGGGAAATCCGCCACCAGGAGAAAACAAATTACCAGAGAAAGGAAAAATCGGTAAAGAGGACTTGTTCGGCATAATGACTGAATGAATGGGGAAAATTCTTGAGTTAGTCAAGAGTGACCATATTTGTAAATCACATGTTGTGATTCAGACCCCATAGAAGGGCATTCTGTAACAATGATAATTGTTTGATATCACTTCTTTTCTTGCACATGTTGATATTTTTAGGCCTTGTGAGGTAGTTTGGGTTTGGGTTTTCTTATTGTAAGTCCAATGGACATGAAATTTATAATGTAAATACTTTTGGGGACCAAAATTCCTTTCAGTTGGGAGGCTTTATCCAGAAGGATCTAGGTAACATCATAGACATTTCAGAAGTGTCCCAGGAGACTCAGAATGGCCTCAACAAATGAGAAAGGGAAAAAATTCAAAGTCTTCAAAGCTTAGAAAAATGAACATCATCAAGAAGATCGTATCGTAATATTTCCAACGACGTAAACGATTCATCAAATGGAGTTACGGATCAAAAGATATTCACATTCAAAGTTTTGGTCAACCTAGCCCAACCAGCAAGGATGAGACATCATCCATACTACTGATGCCAACATCAATACAGATGATGTCAACATCCGTACAGAGTACGTGGAACTATCATAGATCAACACGTGTCATGATGATGTCAGCATGACATTATCATGATGACATGGTAGCACTAGAGGTTACCACATGTCACCCATTTTTGGCATTTTCAGGTCAGCATGTGGACCAATGAGAAAGTGACACATTGAAATCCATACAGACACATGGAATTCATACAGCCACATGGCAGGTGTCATGGAATATGTACAAGACGTGGAAGACATGTGACCACATGGCAGGTGACATGGCATCTGTACATGACACGACAAGTGATGTGGTAAGCATAGTGGCAGTGACATGAGCATGACGTCAGGATGCTGATGTGATGCAATGACAACATGCCATGTGGCATGTTGATTCAAAACTTTGGGCTGTCAAATGGGCCAATGATATTGTGACACATGGCATCCCCAAGTGACACCATGTGGCACCACCCATGATACGCCACATGGCCTAAGGACAGTGTGAAAAGTGGCATCCAGTCATCATGTATAGCATCTGACACATAGGTAGATGACTTGGTAGAAAGGTGGGCCAATGGATGGCCACCATGTGGCCCAGTCATGGGTTTCCATGTGGCAGCAGGAAAATTTCCAAGGACACCCAAAAACATAATTTTAAAAGAGGTAAAGGGTTGGTTGGTGCCAACCCCAATGTGCCAAACTTGGATTAGTTCCACTAAAAAATGGTGGCATATCTCAACAGTCCACCGAGGTTAGTGACATATCTCAAATATAAGCCACAGTTAATGGAATATATCAATTATCCACCAGATTTAGCGACATAACTCAACAATCCACCAAATCCAGTGGTAAGATTCAATGGAGGGGTAAAACAGGAGGCCATCGGGTTTGACCCCGGGACCTCCCCCAATAACTATGCCTTAATATATCTCCACCAACCACTTGGGCTAATGCCCACATTGTTTAATCCGCCCAGTTATTAATTTAAGAACTAATTTCCGCCAATGCACGAGATAGAGGAGTGTGCGCACAATCCGTACAGGGCCATACCAGGCATGGATTTTGATGTAGTCAGTGCATTGATTGTAGGGAATTGCATGTGGATCAAGGAAGAGGTCCAGAGAAGGCCTGAAGGTGACAACGTCTGATGGAGATGATTTGATAGTCAATTTTGGGTAATTCAACGATGTGAATCCAATGGTGAGGTTTGTTTTGACAACAGAGACTCCAATTAGTAGGCTAAATTCTAGAAGAGCCAATGTAAGCATGCTTTTTATTATGTTTTTTTCTCATTGAATGTTGCAACATAATACGCTTGTTACAAGTCTGAAGGAGCATGGAGAGGATGCAACAAGATTAGATTATTCCTTCTATTTCTTCCTTTCTTCTCTTCTTACACATGAAACAAATCAGCTACATGTGATGAAGAATTTGTGGCACTTGGATGATAAATGGCCAATGAAGCAGTCTGGAATCTCATAGTTTTCGGGATCTGTGCATGGGTTGCATATATGCTTGGATCTGAGAAGCAGATCTAAGGAATTCTATGGCTCCATGATGATGGGGGTCATTTATTATTCTTCCTCTTTTTCTGTATTGAGTATATGGGAATGATGTCCATGTCAGCATCATGTATGCCTCATGAGCATGAGAACTTGTGAAGCTTGTAAACATTCCTGATCACATTATGATCTCTTGTTGTCGTTGTTGAAAAGTGACTTTAGCGTTACAACTTGTAAATAAGAGACATCATTACAGTGAGGAGAATAAAGTGATCGAGATTTGGAGCAAGACCCGGAGACGTACCCAACATCTGATGAACTTCGTTATCAAGGGAAGTGTCATATCTATTATATGTATTATGTTCTTATGTTGCTTTTCATGAATTTCCACACATAGAATATTAAATGCAAGCATGACATATTAACACATAAGGAAGCTAAAATAGGATTTATTCACTTTGGATTCAAGTCTATAAAGACTTCAACTACACCTTTAATTACAATCCACTCAAGTAAAACGATCTATAACTGACCCTTTGGAGGAGTGATATGATCAAACAATTATTGGAAACTAATCACCCCCCAAGTTTAGATCAAGTGGTATCAGAGAAGGCTTGATATTGATTGCAGGTGTTGAAGCTGAGAATGGTGAGATCGCCAAAATAATTGTGGTTCGGTGAGATTCAAGAGCTCGACCAAATCCTTCAAGCAGAGAATGTCGGATTGAATACATTATCGCATGTTGTAGAGGAAGAGAACCAAAGGTTGCAAGAGAAATTACAAGCCATGAAGATGCAGACAGAGGAAGGCTCTACGAATGAGATGGCGATAAGACCATTTTGTGACCATGGAAACTTCACAAGTTATGGGTTTGATCATGACAGTGCAAATGCATGCACACTTTTTCAAGCAAGTGAAGATGACATCTAGGCATACAAAAACCAAGGAGGATTCCTAGAAGCATCATCTACTGATCCTTTTCACTAGGAATAACTTGACACATCCCATGAAGCAGACCAAGAGTCCCAGCTTGGTTGGAGGTAAATAAACCATGTGTAGTTCCTTTCTTGGTTAATGTTGATGACTCTTTTAAAGTTCTTGAACAACATGCTTCACGCATCGACTTAAATTTGATGGTAAAAATGGGATACAAAAGAGGAGGCCTTGGAGCCAATGGTCAAGGTATTGTGTATCCCATCGAGGAAGTGGTTTGTCCTCGAAATTATGGGATAGGTTATGTCTCAAAGGATGTTGGAGAAATCTCTAAAACCATTCGGGAAGAAGACCCTAGGACAGTCACTGAGACTCTAGAAGTCAACAATTCATTGATAGATGAAATTGATTCAGTGCAGGACGAGATCGCAACTTATCATGGTCGAGGATTCGAGACATCTCCGGGAAGAGATGACCATCACAAGGAAGGAGCTGAGCTAAACTCTTTTTTCCAGTCTAACTTGAGAGACAATTCACTGAGGTATAAGAAATCTTGAAACTCTAAAATTTTGTTTGATTATAAAGATGTTAATAATATACAGTAGATCTTGTGGCATAAAAAACCATGCACTTTTGTGGATTGACTAACCACGTAGTGTCACAGTTTTGGAAGAGAAAATCCTTGTACAGGAAGTTTATGGCAACCAGGAAAAAGATGAGGATAGAAAATCTCTCTCCACACACAAAAAGGAGCAGGGGAAATACACCTCTGAAGGAGAAAGGCTATTGTAGCCATTGTAGCAGAGATAGACACCATGAAGCCACATATTGGGCATTACATCCAAATCTACATCCAAAGAGGAAAAAGAAGACCAGGAAGACACCTCCAAGGGAGATAGCCAATCAGGAAGTGTTGCAAGGAAATACGCCACCATGAGGAAACCAAATACCAGAGAAAGGACAACTTGGTAAAGAGGACCTATTTGACATAATGACTGAACGAATGGGGAAAATACTTGAGTTAGTCAAGAGTGTCCATCTTTGTAAATCATATCTTGTGATTCAGACCCCATAGAATGGAATTGTGTAAATTGATAATTGTTTGATATCACTTCTTTTCTTGCACATGTTGATATTTTTAGGCCTTGTGAGGTAGTTTGGGTTTAGGTTTTCCTATTGTAATTCCAATGGACATGAAATTTATAATGTAAAGACTTTTGGGGACCAAAATTCCTTTCAGTTGGGAGGCATGATCCGGAAGGATCTAGGGAACATCACAGATGTTTTAGAAGTGTCCCAGGAGGCTCAGAATGGCCTCGACAAATGAGAAAGGGAAAAAATTCAAAGTCCTCAAAGCAAAAAAAAAATGACATCATTGCGAAGAGCGTGTCGTAATATTTCCAACAGCATAAATGATTCATCAAACAGAGTTAGAGATCGAAATATATTAACATTCAAAGTTTTGGTCAACCTAGCCTAGCCAGCAGGGATGAGACAACATCTATATAGCTAACGTCAACATCAATACAGATGACATCAGTGTTTGTACAGGGTACGCGGCACTATCATAGATCGACATGTGTCATGATGATGTTAGCATGACATCAACATGATGATGTGGCAGCACCAGAGGCTGCCACCTTTCACCCATTTTTGGAAATTTTAGGTCTACATGTGGACCAATGAGAAAGTGCCATGTGGCAGTCTGTACAGACACGTGGCATTCTTACATCCACATGGAAGGTGACATGGCATCCGCACAAGATGTGGTAGACATGTGGCCACATTGCAGGTGATGTGGCATCTTTACAGGACGTGGCAGGTCATGTGGTAAGCATAGTGGTAGTGACGTCAGCATGCTAACATGGCCCAATGATGGTGTTCCATGTGGCATGTTGATTCGACACTTTGGGCCACCAAATGGGTGAATGAAATTGTGACACGTGGAAACCCAAGGTGACACCACGTGGCACCACCCAGGATACATTATGTGTCCTAAGGATAGCATGACAAGTGGTGTCTAGACAGTAGGTATAGTAGCTGACACGTAGGCATATGACTTGGTAGAAAGGTGGGCAATGGATGGCCGCCACGTGGCCTAGTCATGGGTTTCCACATGATAGAAGGAAAATGCCCAAGGATGCCCAACAACCAAATTTTAAAAGAGGTAAAGGGTTGGTTTGTGCCAACCCCATTCTGCCAAACTTGGAGTAGTTCCACCAAAAAATGGCAGCATATCTCAATAGTCCGTCGAAGTTAGCGACATATCTCAACTATCCTCCACAGTTAGTGGCATATATAAACTATCTGCCAGAGTTAGCGAAATAACTCAACAATCTGCCAAATCCAATGGTAAGATTCAATGGAGGGGTAAAACGGGAGGCCCATAGGTTTGACCCTGGGACCTCCCCCAACAACTATGCCTTAGATATTATTTTTGGGATTAATTGCGTAGTGTAAGTCATTAATCTATGACCCATATTCATGAGTATTAGTCTCAACTGACCAATAATTCTCATGATTTGAATAGTCCACTTAG
>JZKD02S2207607.1:418508-429192 GCA_000966675.3 Picea glauca
ATGCTTAGGTGACAAAAGGTTTCATGCACATTTTGATGAAAGGAGTCCCATTTGTATGGGATGAGTTTTTGCAACGATCATTCAACACTTTGAAAAAGGATCTTATGTCCCCATTTTTTATTTGTTTATATTATAGAAGAGATTTCTTGTTATACTTAGTGGCATATGAATCAACCATTGGTATGGAAATAGTTTAGGAATATGACCTACATCAAGAGCGTGTAGTGTACTATTTTAGCAAGAGCCTCGCTAGACTAGAATTAAGGCATTCTCATTTTGAAAATATGGCCTTGGCAATACTTCATGTTGTCCAATGACTCTGGCATTATGTTCTTCTTCGAAAAAATAAAGTGATTACATATACTAATCCTTTCCAATATGTCTTGACATGATGTATAATTGAGGGAAATTATAATAAGTGGATTGTTATCTTACAAGAGTTTGATCTAGGGTTTGCACCAAAAAAATCAAAGAATTCCTTGGTTTTTGTTGAGATCATGTTAGAGTTACCTAGAGATGGTGATGATCAGGTTGAAACTAATGTGTTACTTGCAAATAATTTTTTAATCATCACCTCCAATGACCCTTTTTACAAAGACATGTTGGTCTATCTCCAAACCCAAAGGTTCCCCTCCAACCTCTCTGGTAATGAACGTCAACGTATTTAGCATCATGCAAAGAGATACCCCATTATTAGTGACCCTTTGTATAATTGAAGGGTGGATATAATTTTGCATTGATGATTGATTCATGAAGATGTTGAGACCATCCTCAATGATTATCATAGTGAGGCCTCTGGTGGTCACTTGTCCAGGTTGGAAACAACCCCCCAAAAAATTTGTTTAGCTTATTTTTGGCCTTTGATCTTTAAATATTGTGTAGAAGTGGTTAACAAGTGAAACTCATGCCAAATTTTCATGAGGAAAATGTGCACACATCCAACTCCCCTTTACCATGCCATCACCATTGACCTTGATCCAGATTTTATGAGTAGAAAAAAATGAATAAATATTATTATTAAATGATGCTTAACACAGAATAACAGAGATACAATAAAATTGGTTTCTATTCAATAAGGAAATAAGCTAAAACTATAAAATGCAGCATAAAATAAGCTTGTTGGAATGGTTGCGGCTTATCTCTTAGAAGAGATTTGACGACTGTGTTCATTCACAAGAAGATGATTAAAATGAGGCTTTGAAGGAATTTCAACAATATGCATGAATTCCAAAACCCTATAAATCCTAAAACCTAACCCTAGGAGATGAAGTACCAAAAGTCATGTGGGCCCCATTGGGGTAAGTTAGTACATCAACTTTATGAGGTCGTAACTTTTGCATACAATCTTCGTTTTACATGCATGATAGCCCATTGAAAAGGTATATTCGAGGAATAAACATTTTTCCATCTGAATTTGACTCTATCTACAGTCTAATTGTGGTGATCCCTAAAAACGTTGTTTAGGGCCTCAAAACAACCTCGAAAGTCAGGGACCCGAAAACTAGGAAAAACTGCCAAACTGGAAAAATGTCAAAATGAACTAGTTGGAATAGGTGGGAGGCCACTAACATCCATATGGATCAATTCTCCAAAATTATGAATCAATGGTCTCCATTGTGTCGAGTTCCCCCATCAGAGGAGGAAATTTCTGCTAAATTTGGCCCCTGGTGAGCCGCTTGCCTTGGTGCAGGAGCTTCCCTACTTTGACAACTCGATAAAGATGGATCCTTTGTTGTCGAGTTCCCTTAACCTATGTGTCCACAATATGATAATTGGATTCCTATTGCATGCATTCATGGTTGATCTTTGTTGGTGTCAATTGTTTTGTTATCTATGAGGTGTCCAATAATGGTGGGAAATATGGCCAAAGGAGAGCCACGTTAAACACTGGGCGTAGGCCAAGGAAAGGAGGAGTGTTGAGCTCAAAAGTATTGTCAACCACAACCTTGGTGATGGTGCAAGGTCCATAATGGAGTGGGTGAATATTTTGATGGGGGAATGTAAGGCATTCATTATGAAAGTGAAACCAAACTTTTTCTCCCACCTGAAACTTATGTGGCACCCGATGTTGATCATGGCGTTGCCTGTACTTGGCATTGGATTTCTATACAATATACTAAAATTGTTGGTAGATGTGTTGGATCCACTCAATGAACTGGGTGGATTTTTCAGCTTCAGTTGGAGGAGGGGATGAGTCAGTCGAGGTGGCTGTAAGGGGTAGTGCAACATCCATGGGACCCAATGGTTGGAATCCCAACCCCACCTGAAAGGGGTTGTGGTCGGTTGATCTATGAAGGGATCGGTTGTAGCTATGCTGAACATAAGGAAGACCCTCACCCCATGTGTGGGGGTTCTTGTAATTGTACATGCACAGGATATGCACGATCATCCAATTGACGACCTCATTTTGGCCATCTATCTCGGGGTGGAAAGCAGTGGATTTGGTGAGCTTGGTGTCCAATGGTGACCAGAGGCTCAACCAGAATTTGTTGAGGAATTTACTGTCCTGATATGAGATAATGGTTTGTGGGATTCCAAAATGTACCCATACTCGTTCAAAGAAGAGCTTGTCAGTGGCCTATGTTGTGATGCTCTTCTTACAGGCGACCAAAATCACCATCTTGGAAAAGCGATCAACAACCATAAAAACAAAATCATTTCCCCTCTTGGTGGACGGAAGGCCAGACATGTAGTCCATTGATATGGATTCCCATGGCCTATCAAGAGTAGGTAAAGGGGTGTACATGCATTTTTTATTAGTGGTCGGTTTGGAAATATTGCAAGTCAAGTAGTGCAGGACCTGATATACTTGCCCACATCCCATCGAATTTTCAGCCAGTAGAAATGTTTATGTAGTACTGCCACTGTATTTTAGAATTCTAAGTGTCCTTCCACCAGACTATAGTGGGCTTCCCCAATCAGTTTTTCCCACTCGCTTGATGGAACATAGAGATGGCCTAGGTGGCACAACAACCCATCCTGAAGATGGAAATTACCAACAGTTGAGTTTGATCCCAGCATTTGGTAGGTGGTGGCAAAGTCAAGGTTTGTCTCATATAGTTGGGGCCATCCAGAGGTCTCATGTCCACAAGAGTCTAGCACTGTGGTGAGTCTCATGACTGGAGGTCAGTTGAGGCAATCAACGACTCGGTTGGTACTTCCTATTTTATACTTAATGTTGAGGTGGAACTATTGCAAGTATGTGGACCATTTCTTATGGCGGTCATTCTTTAATTTTCCTTGTGTCTGCATGAGCTACAATGGCTTATGATTAGTGTGTATGACTGTCTCCTTCCCAAGAATGTAATGTCTCCACTGGCGGTAGGATTTCACAATGGATTACATTTCTTTGTCATAAGTAGGGTACTTATGGACAACATCTGATAGTGTATCACTATGAGAGGCCATGAGGTGGCCATGTTGAGTGAGAACGACGCCCACAACATAGTCTAAAGCATTTGTCTCAATCTCAAAGGGTTGTTGCAGGTACGGTAATGAAAGTATTGGGGTTGAGTACAAGTGTTTCTTCAAATCATCGAACGCTTGTTGTTTGGACATGCCCCCCCAAAAAAATTCCTTACCGCCACCCCTGGTTATTTGGTTGAAGGCCCATGCAATATGGGAGAATCCCAACATGAACGTGCGATAGAAATTGGCAAGGCCTATGAAGCTTTGAATCTCAGTGAGTGTGGTTGGAGCTGGCCAGTCACATATGACCTGGATCTTGGCTGGATCCACATGTACACCATGTTGATCAATGATGTAGCCTAGGTAATAGACCTTGTCCATGTTGAAGGAGCATTTTTCCAAGTTGACATAGCTTGTGTTGTCGCAGGGTGTGCAGAACCTATTGAATATGCTGCAAGTGCTCCGCCCAAGTCTTGTTGTAGATGAGGATTTCATCCAGATATACCACTACAAAAGTATTGGTGAAAGTTCACAGGATATCATCCATCATCCTCATGAAAGTGGCTAGAGCATTTTTCAAACTGAAGGGCATGACCAACCATTCAAAAAGACCTTCTTTTGACTTGAAGGTGGTCTTCCATACATCTGTTTGTTCTATTGGGACTTGGTGGTAGCCAGAATTCACATCAATCTTACTGAAGTATTTGGCCCCCATGAGCTTATCAAGGAGGTCATTGATTTGGGGAATTGGGTACTGGTTTCTGACTGTGATTTTATTCAGGNCTATCAAGAGTAGGTAAAGGGGTGTACATGCCTTTTTTTATTGGTGGTCAGTTTGGAAATAATGCAGGCAGTGCAGAACCTGATATACTTGCCCACATCCCGTCGAAGTTTCAGCCAGTAGAAATGTTTATGTAGTACCGGCACTGTATTTTAGAATTCTAAGTGTCCTTCCACCCGACTATAGTGGGCTTCCCCAATCAGCTTTTCTCACTTGCTTGATGGAACGTAGAGATGGCTTAGATGGCACAACAAACCGTCCTGAAGATGGAAATTACCAACAGTTGAGTTTGCGCCCAACATTTGGTAGGTGGTGGCGAAGTCAAGGTTTGTCTCATACAATTGGGGCCATCCAGAGGTCTCATGTCCACAAGAGTCTAGCACTATGGTGAGTCTCATGACTAGAGGTCGGTTGAGGCAATCAATGACTCGGTTGGTACTTCCTGTTTTACACTTAATGTTGAGGTGGAACTACTGCAAGTATGTGGACCATTTCTTATGGTGGTCATTCTTTAATTTTCCTTGTGTCTGCATGAGCTACAATGGATTATGATTAGTGTGTATGACTGTCTCCTTCCCAAGAATGTAATGTCTCCACTGGCGGTAGGATTTCACAATGGATTACATTTCTTTGTCATAAGTAGGGTACGTATGGACAACATTTGATAGTGTATCACTATGAGAGGCCATAGGGTGTCCATGTTGAGTGAGAACGACACCTWYAACATAGTCTAAAGCATCTGTCTCGATCTAAAAGGGTTGTTGCAGGTACGGTAATGAAAGTATTGGGGTTGAGCACAAGCGTTGCTTCAAATCATTGAACGCTTGTTGTTTGGACAAGCCCCCAAAAACAATTTCCTTACCGCCACCCCTGGTTATTTGGTTGAGGGCCCATGCAATATGGGAGAATCCTAACATGAACGTGCGATAGAAATTGGCAAGGCCTATGAAGCTTNGGTAGGATTTCACAATGGATTACATTTCTTTGTCATAAGTAGGGTACTTATGGACAACATCTGATAGTGTATCACTATGAGAGGCCACGAGGTGGCCATGTTGAGTGAGAACGACACCCACAACATAGTCTAAAGAATCCGTCTCGATCTCAAAGGGTTGTTGCAGGTACGATAATGAAAGTATTGGGGTTGAGTACAAGCATTGCTTCAAATCATCGAATGCTTGTTGTTTGGACATGCCCCCCCCAAAAAATTCCTTACTGCCACCCCTGGTTATTTAATTGATGGCCCATGCAATATGGGAGAATCCCAACATGAACGTGCCATAGAAATTGGCAAGGCCTATGAAGCTTTGAATCTCAGTGAGTGTGGTTGGAGCTGGCCAGTCACAGATGACCTGGATCTTGGCTGGATCCACATGTACACCATGTTGATCAATGATGTAGCCTAGGTAATAGACCTTGTCCATGTTGAAAGAGCATTTTTCCAAGTTGACATAGCTTGTGTTGTTGCAGGGTGTGCAGAACCTATTGAATATGCTTCAAGTGCTCCGCCCAAGTCTTGTTGTAGATGAGGACATCATCCAGATATACCACTACAAAAGTATTGGTGAAAGTTCACAGGATATCATCCATCATCCTCATGAAAGTGGCTAGAGCATTTTTCAAATTGAAGGGCATGACCAGCCATTCAAAAAGACCTTCTTTTGACTTGAAGGTGGTCTTCCATACATCTGTTTGTTTTATTGGGACCTGGTGGTAGCCAAAATTCACATCAATCTTACTGAAGTATTTGGCCCCCATGAGCTTATCAAGGAGGTAATTGATTTGGGGAATTGGGTACTGGTTTCTGACTGTGATTTTATTCAAGGCCAGTAGTCAATGCAGATTCCCCAGGTCCCATCTTTCTTTTGCACCAGCATGATTGGGCTCCCACAAGGAAATGAGCTAGGAAGGATGTGCCCCTTATGGAGTAGTTATTGGATTTGTGGTGTAGGGTTGTGGGTGCGGTATTTTTGAGAGCGCTAGTCACTTGATGACCTCCACTGATATAAGGTTCTTCTAACTATCGCTATCAATGATGAAATGCAGTGGGGTACCTTTCACCCACATATGTGAATGAAAAAGGCACTTGCCTTCCTTTGGCTCGTCTGGGTCATCGGATTAGAGCTTGGTGGTAGAAACAGTAGCACTGGTTTCTATGTAAATGATCCATCTCCCCCTTTCTAGTTTTGAATCAGAGTCGGAACTCACATCTGATTCATAGGCTTTCACCTCAGCCACCAGTGACTTCTTTGAGCGACAATCAACAGTGTTATTCGAACAACTCTTATGGAAGTTGCACCACTTCCTGGTATCTTTATTTGTCTTTCTGGTGTTCTTCTTATATTGTGGTTTGGACTGGTTGTCCTAAGGCTATCCATATTTTCTCTATCCTTTTTTATGCGGTTTGGGGCCTTCTTTTTCTTTCTTTTGTTGTGAGGGGTTCCTAGTCCCAAATTTTCGCGTCTTTTGTTTAAGATTCTGCTCGATTTTGACAACATATTGGTAGGCCACGCCCAAGGACAATATGTCCAGAAAATCCATTTCAGCCTGGATGTATCAATGTATACCACCACGATACTTGAGCACCATATTTCACTCAGAATATTTTATACCCATCTTGGTGCATAAGGTATGGAAAATATTTGTGAACTTGGGCACTGCTTGTTCTCTTTCCTGTCACAGTGTGGTCCATTTTGTATACAGGTCGTCATAACTTCCGATAGAGTAGTATTTTTCCTTAATAGTGTATCTGAAGGACTCTTAGGTGACTACGACTATAAATAATCAGGTTTCCTTTGTTTCTTTTTTCTCACAAAAAGTTTCACACGAATATTTGACATGGAGAATGAATTTGAGGAGCGCAAAGGTAACATTTTCTCTATTCGAAAAGTCATGGACAAAGAAATACCCTTCTATGAGATTCAACCATTTTTCTACAACATCTACGTTTATATGACCTTCAAATATAGGAAAATCAAAGTTGATTTTTACCTTGAAGGGGGCGGTGCCTCCGCTTGAGCAAGATGTGTCGCTTGTTGGTAGTTGTCGAAGGATTTGTGCAAAACTATCCATCATCTCATTCCTTTGTTGCACGAGGGTTTCCTNTTCTTTGTCATAAGTAGGGTACTTATGGACAACATCTGATAGTGTATCACTATGAGAGGCCACGAGGTGGCCATGTTGAGTGAGAACGACGCCCACAACATAGTCTAAAGAATCTGTCTCGATCTCAAAGGGTTGTTGCAGGTACGGTAATGAAAGTATTGGGGTTGAGTACAAGCATTGCTTCAAATCATCAAATGCTTGTTGTTTGGACATGCCCCCCGAAAAAAATTCCTTACCGCCACCCCTGGTTATTTGGTTGAGGGCCCATGCAATATGGGAGAATCCCAACATGAACGTGCAATAGAAATTGGCAAGGCCTATGAAGCTTTGAATCTCAGTGAGTGTGGTTGGAGCTGGCCAGTCACAGATGACCTGGATCTTGGCTGGATCCACATGTACACCATGTTGATCAATGATGTAGCCTAGGTAATAGACCTTGTCCATGTTGAAGGAGCATTTTTCCAAGTTGACATAGGTTGTGTTGTCGCAGGGTGTGCAGAACCTATTGAATATGCTGCAAGTGCTCCGCCCAAATCTTGTTGTAGATGAGGACGTCATCCAAATATACCACTACAAAAGTATTGGTGAAATTTCACAGGATATCGTCCATCATCCTCATGAAAGTGGCTAGAGAATTTTTCAAACTGAAGGGCATGACCGACCATTAAAAAAGACCTTCTTTTGAATTGAAGGTGGTCTTCCATACATCTGTTTGTTCTATTGGGACCTAGTGGTAGCCAGAATTCACATCAATCTTACTGAAGTATTTGGCCCCCATGAGCTTATCAAGGAGGTCATTGATTTGGGGAATTGGGTACTGGTTTCTGACTGTGATTTTATTCAGGGCCAGTAGTCAATGCAGATTCCCCAGGTCCCGTCTTTCTTTTGCACCAGCATGATTGGGCTCCCACAAGGAAATGAGCTAGGACGGATGTGCCCCTTATGGAGTAGTTATTGGATTTGTGGTGTAGGGTTGTGGGTATGGCATTGTCGAGAGCGCTAGTCACTTGATGACCTCCACTGATATAAGGTTCTTCTAACTACCGCTATCAATGATGAAGTGCAGCGGGGTACCTTTCACCCACATATGTGAATGAAAAAGGCACTTGCCTTCCTCTGGCTCGTCTGGGTCATTGGATTGGAGCTTGGTGGTAGAAACAGTAGCACTGGGTTTTATGTTAATGATCCATATCCCCCTTTCTAATTTTGAATCAGAGTCAGAACTCACATCTGATTCATAGGCTTTCACCTCAGCCACCAGTGACTGCTTTGAGCGACAATCAACAGTGTTATTCCAACGACTCTTATGGAAGTTGCACCACTTCCTGGTGTCCTTCTTATATTGTGGTTTGGAATGGTTGTCCTAAGGCTATCCATATTTTCTCTATCCTTTTTTATGCGGGTTGGGGCCTCCTTTTTCTTTCTTTTTTTGTGAGGGGTTCCTAGTCCCAAATTGCCGCGTCTTTTGTTTAAGATTCTGCTCGATTTTGACAACATATTGGTAGGCCACACCCAAGGACAATATGTCCAGAAACTCCATTTCGGCCTGGATGTATCAATGTATACCACCACGATACTTGAGCACCATATTTCACTCAGAATATTTTATACCCATCTTGGTGCATAAGGTATGGAAAATATTTGTGAACTTGGGCACTGCTTGTTCTCTTTCCTGTCACAGTGTGGTCCATTTTGTATATAGGTCGTCATAACTTCCGATAGAGTAGTATTTTTCCTTAATAGTGTACCTGAAGGACTCTTAGGTGACTACGACTATAAATAATGAGGGTTCCTTTGTTTCTTTTTTCTCACAAAAAGTTTCACACCAATATTTGACATGGAGAATGAATTTGAGGAGCGCAAAGGTAATCTTTTCTCTATTCGAAAAGTTATGGACAAAGAAATACCCTTCTATTAGATTCAACCATTTTTCTACAGCATCTACGTTTATATGACCTTCAAATATAGGAAAATCAAAGTTGATTTTTACCTTGAAGGTGGCGGTGCCTCCGCTTGAGCAAGATGTGTCGCCTGTTGGTAGTTGTCGAAGGATTTGTGAAAAACTATCCATCATCTCATTCCTTTGTTGCACGAGGGTTTCCTCGAGAAATTTTTTGAAAGGATATATTGTCTCATTGTCTTTCTTTTCTCCCACCATGAGAGGTCTCTTGGGTGTGCGAGAGATTTTTTCCTCAAGGGAAACAAGCTCGAGACCTTATTCGTTGTACCCTGACCTCGTCGGGGACATGCATTAAGAACGACAAGGAGAAAACCTCTTTGATACCACTAATCCATATTTTATGAGAAGAACAAAATGAATACATATTATTATTAAAATATTCTTAACACACAATAACAGAGATACAGTAAAGCTGGTTTCTATTCAATAAGGAAATAAGTTGAAACTGTAAAATGTAGCGGAAAATAAGCTTGTTGGAATGGTGGTGGCTTATCTCTCAAAAGAGATGTGATGGTCGCACTCATTTGCAAGAAGATGATTAAAATGAGGTTCTAAAGGAATTTTTACAATAAGCATGAATTCCAAAACCCTAGACATCCAAAAACCTAACCCTAGGAGATGAAGTGCCAAAAGTCGTGTGGGCCCCGTTAGGGTAAGCTAGTACATCAACTTCCCAGGGTCGTAAATTTTGCATATGATCTTCGTTTTAGGAACACGGTAGCTCGTTGGAAAGGTATATCCGAGGAATACACATTTTTTCATTATAATCTAACTTCATCTATAGTATAACTATGTAAATCCCTAAATATGTTATCTAGGGCCTCAAAACGACCCCAAAAGTCAAGGACCCGCAAACTAGGAAAAAACTGCCAAATTGGAAAATTGCCAAAATGAACTAGTTGGAATATGTGGGAGGCCACTGACATCCACATGGATCAAGCCCCTTCACTAAGTGGGGGGGAAATTTTACGACATGTCATCTAGCTTTGACAAAATGTCATAATTAAATCATTGTAGTTGTAGACTACTTTACTAAGTGAGTTAAATCCATGCCAAAATTTTCCAATGATGATGAAATAGAAACACTTTTCATATTCAATCAATTCCTTTCTAGATTCAATGTGCCCAAGGATATTTTCACTGACCATGGAAATCATTTTCAGAACAAAATGATGACATAATTAGCACTTAAGATATGGTTTCGATAGGAATAGTCATTTCCATACTATCTGCAAGCCAATGGACAAGTAGATGCTATCAACAAGTCCTTGAAAACCATTTTGCAATGGACAATCAATGTGAGTAAATATAATCGACATCTCATGATTTTTCCACCCTTATGGGCATACTAACTTCAGTTAAGACCGCTACTAGTTTTAGTCCCTTTCAAATCCTCCATGGGGTGGAAGTGATTCTATCAATTGAATGGG
>JZKD02S2207607.1:438596-452047 GCA_000966675.3 Picea glauca
AATTTCAGGATTTTTCCCTCCCCTTGATTTCAAATATTTCCATGCTCGATCTCGCTAAATGACCCATCTAGATCGACGGTTGGACCTACTTTGGATTTGACAACCACAATCATTTTCTTAAAGAATCTCAACCGCATGTTGCTCGATAGACACTTTCCCTTTCTTTATGGCTCTGCTTCCATATGAACACGGGTTGTGGTCATGGGCCCAACTCCCAGGCGCGTCGCGATTTCATGTTTCGTCAACTCACATTGTGCTCCATGCTCAAATATCTGAGTCACAAAATCGCGATCGCTCGGATCGGGTGACACACGTCTCTTTGCATCAGATGGCCCAAATAATTTTGGCATTTCAGGACCTCAGACCATCAGCACTGTTAGCACATAATATTGTATGCAAGGTGTTTTCCTACAAAGTGTCCCCTTCGATGAAAAAGTGGCAAAGAATGGGTCAAAAACCCACTTATCCTAAGTCGGGGGTGCATAAGCGCTTTGGATTATGCAGCGCACAGATCTGGGCGGTCAGAATATGCACACCCAAATCTTTGGTCTAGATTCAATTCTGGAACCCCCCCCCCCCATCGTTCTATCTATAATGGGTGGGGGGGGGCGAGTCTGATATGATATTTTTCCCGTGCATGGATCTGAAGGGTCAAGTGAGCTGCACCCAGATCTATAGTTGAGGTCCCATTTCGAACACCCCCCCGCTATTCCACCTTTAATAATGGGAGGGGGGGGGGCGATACGGTTGGTTCTCCAGTGTGGGCCCCTTTGCTATCATGGTGCCTCCTCCTTGAATCGGCCCCCTCCTCTTTCCACCTATGTTCCACTAGGCCTCCTGTCCACTAGTCACATCACACGTTTCCCCCTTGTCTCATTAGGACACACTCTCCTTTCACTCACCCTCGTGGCATGTCATTTTCTGTTTCGCTCCCTCTTGTCTTCCCACACATGTCCCTCTCCCTATCATGTTATCCCGTCATAGGATATGTGTTCCCCTTCAACAAATCACATCCCACCACCGTATCTTTGTGGCCCCCACAAGATGTGCCACATTCATCCTCTGGCCTCTCCTCATCTCACTTCCACATCTAATATTCCAAATCATCCCTGTCTGGTCATCGCTGATCCGCTGCTCCCTGTCAAGTTCCCTAGTTATCATGTCTATCTCCATGTCTTACCATGAAGTTGTTTAGTAGATCGAGGTGGTAGCATGAGAAGCCTCCACATCCCAAAGTCACAGAGTTGACCGGGGTCATTTCCGATCCCAAGGAAGCAATTATTGAAATGGTTGGTGGTGGGTGGACATCGTTTCCACCATAAATGGAAAGTCTAGGAGAGGAATGTCATCTTGTCAACTCCTTGCAGACTCATTCTGGAACACGTTTGACCAAAGTGCACGATGTCCCAAAGACTGCATGCACAGTCTACTAGTAAACATGTAGACATAATGCCTTCAATGCAGTAACTTGAAGCTCTTGTTGGGCTTTTCTCCAAGTATATGAAGGTTTTTATCGATTGAGATATGCTCCCAAATGTTTATTTTGAAGGATCTATGGTTGAGATATGCTCCCAAATTGTAAAGCTTTAATGAAATTTCTGGTTCTCTAGTTATGATTTGTATCTAAGACCTCATGTTTAATGAAAGTCAGCTTCTCTCCATCTCTCTGCAAGCTTTGTTTTAAGACACTTGGAATTGGCAGATCCAGTCGAGGGAAATTATGTTGTGTGATGTATGTTTGATCATGACAGTGTTTTCACCAGTTTTAAATCAATATCCTGTCTCTTTTTCTTCCTCTTACCCTGAGTATCTCATTGAAAGATTCAAGCAAGATGTTAGAGTAGCCACAGTGATGCAGGTATGATCACTGTGTTACTGTAACTATGTCATCCTAGCACATTTCAGTGTTTTCTCTTTCTTCTACGGGCTGTTGGAAGTTTGATGCCTATAGCAGACCTTTGCAGTTTCTCTCTGAAGTCTTCCTCCTACTCACCCTTATTACAACTTATTGACAGAAGTTAGATCAAGACCTCACCTGCTTGTGCATAACCTGGCCCAAGATTATGAGTTAAAATGATATTCTTCTGGGTTTGTACCCATTCTATCACCCTTTTATATACCAATCGTGACATAAAATTGATGGGCATCAGGCTCTTCTCCTACCACAATCCAGGAGTGACTTCTGATGCTAACATTTTCTCGCGTCGTTGTCGGGGACAAAGNGTTCCACTAGGCCTCCTGTTGACTAGTCACATCACACGTTTCCCCCTTGTCTCATTAGGACACACTCTCCTTTCACTCACCCTCGTGGCATGTCATTTTCCATTTCGCTCCCTCTTGTCTTCCCACACCTGTCCCTCTCCCTATCATGTTATCCCGTCATAGGAGATGTGTTCCCCTTCGACAAATCACATCCCACCACTGTATCTCTGTGGCCCCCACAAGATGTGCCACATTCGTCCTCTGGCCTCTCCTCATCTCACTTCCACATCTAATATTCCAAATCATCCTTGTCTGGTCATCGCTCATCCGCTGCTCCCTGTCAAGTTCCCTAGTTATCATGTCTACCTCCATGTCTTACCATGAAGTTGTTTAGTAGATTGAGGTGGTAGCATGAGAAGCCTCCACATCCCAAAGTCACAGAGTTGACCGGGGTCATTTCCGATCCCAAGGAAGCAATTGTTGAAATGGTTGGTGGTGGGTGGACATTTTTTCCACCATAAATGGAAAGTCTAGGAGAGGAATGTCATCTTGTCAACTCCTTGCAGACTCATTCTGGAACACATTTGACCAAAGTGCACGATGTCCCAGAGATTGCATGCACAGTCTACTAGTAAACATGTAGACATAATGCCTTCAATGCAGTAACTCGAAGCTCTTGTTGGGCTTTGCTCCAAGTATATGAAGGTTTTTATCGGTTGAGATATGCTCCCAAATGTTTATTTTGAAGGATCTATGGTTGAGATATGCTCCCAAATTGTAAAGCTTTAATGAAATTTCTGGTTCTCTAGTTATGAGTTGTATCTAAGACCTCATGTTTAATGAAATTCGGCTTCTCTCCATCTCTCTGCAAGCTTTGTTTTAAGACACTTGGAATTGGCAGATCCAGTCGAGGGAAATTATGTTGTGTGATGTATGTTTGATCATGATAGTGTTTTCACCAGTTTTAAATCAATATCCTGTCTCTTTTTCTTCCTCTTACCCTAAGTATCTCATTGAAAGATTCAAGCGAGATGTTAGAGTAGCCACAGTGATGCAGGTATGATCACTGTGTTACTGTAACTATGTCATCCTAGCACATTTCAGTGTTTTCTCTTTCTTCTACGGGTTGTTGGAAGTTTGATGCCTATAGCAGACCTTTGCAGTTTCTCTCTGAAGTCTTCCTCCTACTCACCCTTATTACAACTTATTGACAGAAGTTAGATCAAGACCTCACCTGCTTGTGCATAACCTAGCCCAAGATTATGAGTTAAAATGATATTCTTCTGGGTTTGTACCCATTCTATCGCCCTTTTATATACCAATCGTGACATAAAATTGATGGGCATCAGGCTCTTCTCCTACCACAATCCAGGAGTGACTTCTGATGCTAACATTTTCTCGCGTCGTTGTCGGGGACAAAGTTGAAGATTTTCCCCAAAACTGAATGACATTGAGCCTCTAATTCTGAAGCTGCATCAGGCATCAAAGCCCTTGAAGATTGCTACCATGCATATGGAAAATCCATTGTGATGACTCCATTGTGACAAACCTACTGTTTCAGTTGTGGATTCCAGAGGCAGACACACATGGTCTACTCCAAACCTACCTTTAGCAACACTTGAAGTCAATCTAGAGAAGCTTATCAGAAAGGGAAAGACCCTCAAGGAAGGAACTTCTACCACTGAACTAGGTATTTCTAATAGTTCTCATTGCCCTCNGAAATTATGTTGTGTGATGTATGTTTGATCATGACAGTGTTTTCACCAGTTTTAAATCAATATCCTGTCTCTTTTTCTTCCTCTTACCCTGAGTATCTCATTGAAAGATTCAAGCGAGATGTTAGAGTAGCCACAGTGATGCAGGTATGATCATTGTGTTACTGTAACTATGTCATCCTAGAACATTTCAGTGTTTTCTCTTTCTTCTACGGGCTGTTGGAAGTTTGATGCCTATAGCAGACCTTTGCAGTTTCTCTCTGAAGTCTTCCTCCTACTCACCCTTATTACAACTTATTGACAGAAGTTAGATCAAGACCTCACCTGCTTGTGCATAACCTGGCCCAAGATTATGAGTTAAAATGATATTCTTCTGGGTTTGTACCCATTCTATCACCCTTTTATATACCAATCGTGACATAAAATTGATGGGCATCAGGCTCTTCTCCTACCACAATCCAGGAGTGACTTCTGATGCTAACATTTTCTCGCGTCGTTGTCGGGGACAAAGTTGAAGATTTTCCCCAAAACTGAATGACATTGAGCCTCTAATTCTGAAGGTGCATCAGGAATCAGAGCCCTTGAAGATTGCTACCGTGCATATGGAAAATCCATTGTGACGACTCCATTGTGACAAACCTACTGTTTCAGTTGTGGATTCCAGAGGCAGACACACACGGTCTACTCCAAAACTACCTTTAGCAACACTTGAAGTCAATTTAGAGAAGCTTATCAGAAAGGGAAAGACCCTCAAGAAAGGAACTTCTACCACTGAACTAGGTATTTCTAATAGTTCTCATTGCCCTCTATTAGAAAATCCCATTCCTGCTTCTCAGTTTCCTAGCAGACCCTTTACTGAAGTTTCCCGTTTCCTGAATTTTGGGAGTGTTCCTCTTAAGTTTCCTTCCCCTGGTCTTGCATTGTAGGGAACTTAGGAGAGTTTCCTACATCGAGCTTTAACACCCCTCCTCTGGTTACTATTGTTGTTGTGGTGTTAACCCATCCCTCTGCTCCTTTAAGCCCTATAGCCTTTTCTTCAAATCCTCTGTTGTTCCCTTTTCCTCCTGCGAGTTCAGATCCTCTCTCCCCTATTCGATCCTTGTCTCCTCCTAATTCTTCTCCACCTAATATCCCTATGGCAGGAGACAATCCCCCTGGTAATAGAATGGATGCCATAGTGGCTACTAGAGATTCCCCTCTAGTCCTACTTCAGTTAGTCAATCCTCTCCTTGCTGGAGATTACTTGAAATATATGCCTAAATTCACTGGAGAGGAAGACATAACTATTGAAGAGCACCTTGCTACCTTCTACAGTTATGCGGACAACCTGAACATTGAAAATGAAGATGTCTGGATGAGATTCTTTGTCCAGATCTTTGACGGTGAGGTTAGGAAATGGTTTAGGGGACTGACCCCTGGATCTATTGCTGGGATTGAGGCTCTAGATAACACCTTCTTGAGATAGTGGGGAGATAAAAAAGATTTCATGTATTACATGACAAAATTTGGGTCCTTGAAGAAGAAGGAAGGAGAGTCTATCTATGACTTCTCCAAAAGATTCAATAAGATGTACAATAATATCCCTACTGAGATCAAACCCACAGAGGCCTCTGCCAAAATCATGTATGCTATTGCTTTTGACCCCGATTTTTGCCTTCTACTTAGAGAAAGAAGAGCCACTTCCTTGGCTAACATGCAAGATGCAGCCTTGAAAGTAGAATCAAATGTGCTGGAAGTTAACAAGCTCAGAAGTAAATCTGAAAAAGACAGAGGAAGAGGGAAATTTGAGGCATCAACCTCTGGTTCTTCTGCGGCTCACCCTCAGGTAAATGAATTGACGAAGATGGTGAAGACTATGTTTGCAGAAATGGAGAAAATAAAAATGGAGGGGAAACAGACATACATAAATCCTCAAAATATCGACAACAGAGGGAACTTCAGGAGGCCTAACAACAATGCTCCTCAGATTATGCCAAGGGAACAAAGGAACAAAGATAGGGATGATCAAAGGATTCAGATCCCCCTCTAGAATAACCTTGTCACTAATGAAGAGAGGGAAGAAGAGGATCTTGACCCTGAAATTCATTGTATTGAAGACACCTCCCCTTTTCCCCATTTGACTCAATCTACATATGAAGAATCCCTTATGAATAGTCAAATAAATGAGCTGAGTAAAGGGGAGAAATCCCATCATAGAAGTTCTAACAAATACAATCTCATATCAAAGAAGAAACAAGAGAAGTCTGATCAGCCCCTCATAGCAAAAAAAACTGCTAAGCTTGCAACAAACACTGCCCGAGAAAAGAAAACTCAGAATCTCTCGCCAACAGCCAAAGACCCTGTCTCAGAGGTAAGGGAAATTCCTAAGCCTCCTTCCTCCTTTAGTTTCAAGCACGAAATTCAAAAGATTAGAATTCCCGTACCCCTCTCGGAACTTGTTAAAAATGAATATTTCAAAAGGTCCCTCTCCAAATTGTTGTTTTCCAAGCCACCTCAGCTTATCACAGACTCAGTAAATCTCCAAGATGAAAATCCAGTAGTCATCCTAGGTCCCATGGTAGAAGACAAAGATGATTCATCCCCTCCCTTCTACACATCCCTGAACATACATGATAAGGTGTTTCATAACTGCCCGATGGATTCAAGGGCTTCCCATAACCTCATTCCCAAAAGAATCATGGAAGAATTGGGACTGGAAGTGACCAAGGCCTATCATGATTTGTACTCTTTTGATTCAAGGAGGGTGCAATGTCTTGGAGTCATCAAAGACCTGGGGGTGTATTTATTTCAACTGCCAATGAAGAGTGTGGTCATGAACATTGTGGTAGTTGATGTTCCCCCCAAGTTTGGCATGTTGTTGTCAAGATATTGGATTAAAAAGCTTGGAGGAACATTACAAATGGACCTCACATATGCCACTATTCTAGTTTTTGGAGGAGAACACAGAATATTGTACAGAGAAGCTCAATTGGCCTACATTGTCAGTGACGAAGTAAACCCCACTAACCATCCTATCTATGTACTTGACATGGATTTGGGTTCTAGTTTTTTACATCTTACTGATTCTCATGAAGTCCCTCTTGAAATTAGAAAACAACCCTTGTCTGATAAGGAAATACCTCCTCCAACTACCTTTGTGTGGAAGATGTTCTTCGATGGAGCCTCTTCTAGTGAAGATGTTGGTGTCGAAGTGGTTTTTGTATCACCTTGTCAGGAAACCATATCCCTTTCATACAAGCTAGAGTTTGAAACCACCAATAATGTAGCAGAATATGAAGCTCTTGTTTTAGGTTTAAGGGCTGCAAAAAAGATGGGAATTAAAGAGGTAGTAGTGTTCAGAGATGCTGAGTTGATAGTCTAGTAGGTCAAAAATGTTTATCGGGATAAACATCCTCGATTCAGAAGTTACAAAAATGAGGTGTGGAACTTGAATGATAGTTTATTCTCAGCTTTCAACATTTATTTTATTCCAAGAGAATAAAATACTTTGGTTGATTCCCTAGTTGTCTCAGCTAGCCAATTTAGGATACCTCTGCCACCTAGGATCAAATATGATGTTGAGATAAGATATAGGCCATCTGTACCGAACAATATCAGACATTGGAAGGTGTTCGAGGATGATATTGAAATCAGAAAATTCCTCAAGTCTGTTGATGAGTTCTCTGCATTGCACATTGATCAAGATCTTGATCTCGAAGGTGATCTGCACCCTGAGGTATTTTTAAATAAAATTGCTAATTACCATATTGTTCAGTTGCCTAGAAATCACATTCCAAAGGGACTAGTTCCTTTAGAAATTTTGTTCGATGGGAATGATGTGGCAGTGAAGGGTGAGGTTTCAAATGGGGATGTTAATGTAACTAAATGAAATATTGGCACAGAGAAGGATCCTAAGTTTGTCAAGTTGTCAAGCAACCTATCAAAGGGGCAGAGAGACGAATATGCTGAGTTATTAAAAGAATTTGCTGATGTGTCTGCCTAGAACTATGAAGACCTCAAGACATGTGACACAGATGTCATGGAACATAAGATCCCATTGAAAGAAGAAGCTAATCCATTCAGGCATAAGTTAAGATAGATTAATCCGATGTTGCTGCCTATCATGGAGAAAGAAGTAAATAAGTTGTTGGATGCTCAAATCATAGTCCCTTTGAGACATTCTGAGTGGGTGGCTAATCTAGTGCTAGTAAGAAAGAAGAGTGGAGAAATCAGACTTTGTGTTGATTTCAGGAACCTGAACATAAGCTCCAGAAAGGACAATTACCCCCTACCTAAGATGGAGCACATAATGAAAAGGGTAACTAGTGCATCCAGGATATCCATGATTGATGGTTTTTCTGGCTATAATCAGATATTAGTCCTTCCTGAGTATAGAGAAAAAACAACCTTCACCACTCCTTGGGGCACATTCATGTATGCCAAAATGCCTTTTGGATTAATGACTGCAGGAGAAACATTTCAGCGAGCCATGGACATAGCCTTCATTGGGGAGAAATATCAATTCATGGTGATGTATCTGGATGACATCACTATCTTCTCCAGATCTAATAAAGAGCATTGTTGTCACTTAAGGAAGGTTTTCTTGAAATGCAGAAGGTTTGGATTTTCCTTAAACCCCAAGAAATATTTGTTTTCTATGGAGGAAGGGAAGTTGTTAGGACATATAGTATCAACAGAGGGAGTGAGAATTGATCCCATTAGGGTGAAGGAATATTAGACCCTATCACTTCCCAGATCCAAGAAAGAGATCCAGTCTTTCTTGGGTAAAATTAATTTTCTGAGGAGATATGTCTCAAATTTTTTTGAGTTGGTGAATCACATCACATCCATGCTCAGAAAGGGAAATGAAGTAAAATGGACTCCTGAACCCAGGGAATCCTTTGTCCAAATAAAAAAGGATTTGACTGAGGCACTTGTCTTGATCAGTCTTGATTATTCCAACGATTTCCTAATTTTTTCTTTTGCTTATTCTGATACGGTAGCAATCGTTCTATTACAAAAGAATGTTGAAGGGATGGAGCTGCCCATTTCATTTTTCAATAGGGAATTAAGAGATGCAGAGGTCAAATACGACATCATGGAGAAGAAAGCATATGCATTGGTCAAGGTCCTTAAATCATTCATAGTCTATGTTCTTAATTCAAAAACCATTTATGTTCCTTTAGATTTTGTGAAGGAAATCCTCATTCATCCCGACATAGACGGGGAAAGAAGCATGCGGATTAACAAGATCCTTGAGTTTGACCTGGAGATTAAGCCAACCAAGTTGTTTAAAGGGCAGGGCTTAGCCAAGCTACTGGCCAAATCAAATTGCAAATCCTTGGGGGTTAAATTTATCGATGGTTTCTCAAGAAATCAACAGGCTGAATTCTTATGGCAATCCTCAAGACAATCCTCCACTAGCAAAGTGCACCTGGTATAGAGATATCATATATTTTCTGCTAGAATTAAATCCTCTTGATAAAATAGGGAAGATTAAGGTAAGATATTTAAAGCTCAAACCAGTCAAACATTACCTTATTGACCAAGTCTTGTACTGGAGAGACCCTCTAGGAATGTTTCTGAGGTGTCTGAACCCACAGGAGGCCCAGAAAGTGACATTTGACTTCCATAGCAGCCTCTCTGGGGGACACCACTTTTGGAAGAAAATGGCCCACAATATTCTCAGGGATGGGTACTACTGGCCCACCTTATTCACTGATGTCTGCAAAGAGGTGAGAGCCTGCATCAAATGCCAAAGGTTCTCAAGAAAGCAGCAGCTCAAATCTCTGCCACTAAAACCTGTAGTAGCTACAACACCCTTTCAACAATTGGGGTTGGACTTCATTAGAGAGATTCATCCTTCCTCAAGCGGCTAGCATAGATGGATCCTGACTGTAACTAACTATTTTACCAAGTGGATAGAAGCTATCCCCACCAAAAGTGCTTCAGACAAGGTTATCATCAGCTTCCTAGAGGATATCATAGGAATGTTTGGATGCCCCAGTAGAATTGTCCCTGATAGTGCTGCATCTTTCAGGTCTGAGCCTCTGGTGAGGTTCTGTGAGTAGTTTAAGATTTCACCGATTCATTCCACTCCCTATTATCCACAAGGAAATGGACTGGCAAAGTCTTCCAATAAAATCTTGATTAATCTCATTAAAATATTGTTGGAAGATAATAAGAAATCCCGGGACTCAAAACTCAAATTCTCTCTGTGGGTTGACTGAGTGACAACCAATAAATCCCTAAGCACCTCCCCTTTTCAACTTATTTATGGGACAAAAGCTGTTTTTCCCACTCAGATGGCTCTACCTGTAGAAAAATTATTTCAAGATTATGAAGGAGAGCCAACTCATATGGTCAGAAGAGTCCATCAAATGGTGGAAGTGCAATAGACTAAGGAGTAGGTAATGAACAGAGCTCACAATCATCAACAAAAGATCAAGAAGGTCTTTGACACGAGGGTCAAGAAAGAGGATTTCCAACTGGGAGATCTAGTATTTAAATGGGATGCTCCCAAGCAGGACAAGGGAAAACATGGAAAATTTGAAGGCCTATGGATCGGGCTCTTCAAGGTCACTGGAGTGTTTTCAAATAATACCTACAGGTTGAAGGATTTGGAGGGTGAATAAGTTTTCAATGGCCCTGTGAATGGGCATTTTATGAAGAAATGTTTCTTTTGAGCCACACATGGCTCCTCTGTGTTTATAAATATTGTTTTTCAGTTTATCTTTCATTTTTAATAATGACTCCATAGCCCAACGACAGGGCATTGAATCTGCAAAATAGTTCTTGGCATCTTGCAGGGAGCAAGCCATCCCCCATGGAGCCTAATGTTAGCACATCATCTTGTATGCAAGGTGTTTTCCTACAAAGTGTCCCCTTCGGTGAAAAAGTGGCAAATAATGGGTCAAAAACCCACTTATCCTAATTCGGGGGCGCATAAGCACTCTGGATTATGCAGCGCACAGATCTGGGCGGTTAGAATATGTGCGCCCAGATATTCGGTCCAGATTCAATTTCAGACCCCCCACCCTGTCATTCTACCTTTAATGGGTGGGGGGGGGGTCCGATATGGTAGTTTTCCCATCCACAGATCTAAAGGGTTAGGTGAGTCGCGCCTAGATCTACGGTTGAGGTTCTATTCTGGACCCCCCCATCGTTCTACCTTTAATGATGGGGGGGGGTCCGATATGGGCAATTTTTCATTATGGGCCCCTTTTCTATTGTGGCACCTCCTCCTTACATCGCCTCCCTCCTCTTGCCACCTATGTTCCACTAGGCCTCCTTTCCACTAGTCACATCACTCGTTTCCCCCTTGTCTCGTTAGGACACACACGCCTTCCACTCACCCTCATGGCATATCATTTTCTGTTTCACTCCCTCTTGTCTTCCCACACCTATCCCTCTCCCTATCACATCGTCTCATCATAGGAGACATGTTCCCCTTCGACAAATCACATCCCACCACCGTATCTCCATGGCCCCCACAAGATCTTCCACATTCGTCCTCTGGCCTCTCCTCGTCTCACTTCCACATATAATATGTCAAATCATCCTTGTCTAGTCACCGCTCATCCACCGCTCCCCATCAAGTGCCCCAGTTATTGTGTCAGCCTCCACATCTTACCATGAAGTCGTTTAGCAGATTGAGGTGGCAACATGAGAAGCCTCCATGTCCCAAAGGTGCAGAGTTGACCGGGGCCATTTCGGATCCCAAGGAAGTAGTTCTTGAAACAATTTATGGTGGGTGGACATCGTTTCCACTATAAATGGAAAGTCCAGGAGAGGACTGTTAGCTTGTCAACTCCTTGTAGGCTCGTTCTAGAACACGGTAGCATCTGACTGAAGTGCACGATGGACTAGAGACTGCATGCACAGTCTGCCAGTAAACATGTAGACATAATGCCTTCAATGCAGTAACTCGAAGCTCCTGTTGGGCTTTTCTCCAAGTATATGAAGGTTTTTATTTTTATTTTGAAGGATCGATGGTTGAGCTATGCTCCCGAATTGTAAAGATTTAATGAAATTTTTGGTTCTCTAGTTATGAGCTGTATCTGAGACCTCCTATTTAATGAAAGTCATTTTCTCTCCATCTCTCTGTAAGTTTTTTTCAAGACACTTAGAATTGGTAGGTCCAGTCGAGGGTGATTATGTTGTGTGATGTATGTTTGATCATGACAGTGTTTTCACTAATTTTAAATCAATCTCCTGTGTCTTTTTCTTCCTCTGACCCTAAGTATCTCATTGAAAGATTCAAGCGATCTGTTACAGTAGCCACTGTGATGCAGGTATGAGCCATGTGTTACTGTAACTGTGTCATCCTGGCACATTTCAGTGTTTTTTCTTTCTTCTACGGGTTGTGAAGTTTGATTCCTACAACAGACCTTTGCAGTTTCTCTCTGAAGTCTTCCTCCTACTCACCCTTATTACAACTTACTGACTGAAGTTAGATCAAGGCCTCACCTACTTGTGCATAGCCTCACCCGGGATTCTGAGTTAAAACGATATTCTTCTGGGTTTGAAACCATTTGATCACCCTTTTATATACCAATCGTGACATAAAACTGATGGGCATCAGGCTCTGCTCCTACTGCAATCCAGGAGTGACTTCTAACGCTAAGATGCACTTCTCACCTTAGCCTTCCTGAAAATAATTTTCCCATGTTGATCTTGCACCACGTGTCCTTTTGAAATAGACATCCCAGATTATTTGATGACTTCATGTTTCATGAGTCCTCATGACTCTGCCCTTTGACTTCTCCATTTTGCGAGTCAGCGAAATGTTAATCTTGCATCGCATGTCCTTCCCAGGATCAACGGCTAGGATGGCCTCGCGATTTCATAACTCTATCTGACACTATACTTCGTGTAACTTTGTGATCCCGATCGCCCGATGGTCGTTGATCTGATCTACCTAGTGAATCTTCATCATTGAAAGATTATCTTGCTTGCTCACTTGATTTGAGTCCATATCAGACCGCTCTAAGTGTTGCGTTTGTGCTTATGGCTATGGCCTCTGTAAACAAATAGTTGAATGACTGGATGAGGGATAGTGAATGTAAAAGGATCAGTGATAGAGACAATGAGAGAGAAGCGATCGACCTCGAATAAAATAGAAAGGCTTAGGGCCAACATGTCTTAGGAAGACAAAAGAAGAAAACTATAAGCCGAAAGGAAAAACCTTACGATTGGGTCTCCAAAGGAGGAGAGACAAGCAAAAATACAGACTTTGGTAGAAACCACAAACCTCTAAGGCTTTGACAAGTTTATGTGATAACATATCCTTTGAGGGACATTGGAAGAATTTAATTCTTCAATATGTAGCATTAGTCGTAGAGAGGAGAGTTCCATCTCAGTAGGTAGAATAGATTCTTGACAATAAACAAGTTGGAAGGGAGTGCAACTTGTGCCTACCTTGGTAGCAGTGTGATCTACCCAAAGGGTGTAGGTGAGGAGGGTATGCCATTGACAAGGCTTATCTTCAATGAGCCTCTTTATGATCCTAACCATATTTTTGTTAGTAGAATCGACTTGCCCATTTTCTTGGGG
>JZKD02S2207608.1:0-12484 GCA_000966675.3 Picea glauca
TACTTTTATTATAAACCATTAAACGGTGAAAATATAAAACTAAAATATACCAGTCACGTTATTTATTATAGTTTTATATCATTTACAATAGATCTCACATCATCAACACTTTCTTTATGTGACAAATTTGTTCACAATTAATTTAATGAGTATTCATCACTCGCATCTTCATAGTTATATATTTTTATAATACTTTTTATGACCATAACCAAAACACTAAACTTTTACACCTAAAAATTATAAAAGTAAAAATTTAAATGACATTATTTACCATGGTCTCGATTCTTTTAAAATAGATTGCTATCATATCAATTAGAATTAACTACAAACAAAATTGGAGCACCTGTATTTACCATATAAAAGTTATAGAATTTATCACATAGAAAATATGGTAGTAAAATATACCATTCACAGTAATTATCATAATTTCAAATCTTTTATAATATATCTTACATAGATACTTTTTAGGGGGAACAACTTTGGCCACAATTGATTTAACAAGTATCTAAGTATATTTCATTCACATATTTACATATACATATTTTTATAATAAAAAAGTTCTAATCATCATTATAATTGTGTTTTTTTTGGAATCATTTATAATCCTTGTCTCTTTAGAATCATAATTATCATTAAATTTCTCTCCAACTTATGTAAAATTTTGAGATAAACCTATGGATTCCTAGTACTAAAATAACTATTAGTACTAAAATAACTATTTTGAGATATAACGTGATTATCCTCTTATAAATTAATATGAATTTAAATTAATCATCTTTCAACCTTAACCACTAAAATAAATAAAATATGGTAAAAACCCATTCACAATTTTGTTTTGCACTAATGTTCAATGTTCATATGAAAGCTCAAATATGCAATAGCACTTTTGAAGGAATTATTTAATACTTGGTCATATGAGATAAACTTTTTTAAGAAGATAAAAGTATAGGATTCTTGGAATTCTTGGCTATGAATTTTTTTAAGTAGTATTTTGTGAATTATATGTAATAATACTTCATTCATATAAGAAATAATCAAATGTTATTAGCCTTATTTCTCTCACATATATAGTTTTGAGTAATTTTATATACGAATATCACCATGATAGTTATAACCCACATTTTAATCATCATATGACCTCAATCGTGTTAAATTGAGCCATGTCAATCATGAATTGCACAAAATAGTCATAACAAAATCATTGAAATCTACACTATAATCTTAAAGTAGAAAAGTATTATTTTGTCAACTCATGAATGCCCTTATACCTCTAGAAAGGTGTAGATGGTGTGTATGGACACTGTCAAACCCTTATTTCTACTAATAGAGATTGATATATGTTTGTTTAACCATCATCATCCCATTATTTCATTAATGTATTGGTATAGTTAATATTGAATCTAGATCAAAATAAACTCTACCATTCACCTATAAATGGATTCATTGAGGTCACAACATTCATATGAATTCCATAATAAGGTTATGCTACTGGAATTTCTCCAGGGAGATTTAGCATAATAGCTTTGTCCCTCTACCATTGAGATTTCCATCACTTTTTCTACTAAGCTTAGAGTCGGAGGGTGGTAAAGGACTCATCCCAAAGGGTGACTTTGGAGCCAAGCTAGCTACATCAAGTCACTCCCATGGTGTTGCATTATTTTGTTAATTTCCTTTTATAATTTATTTTTTGAGTAAGATGATTACATGCGAGTCGTTTATTTCTATTATTTTTACTTTTATTTGTTGCTTAGTTTACACAACCACCAAGTAAGGGTGTTTTCCACACTCTTGTGACAAAAAGACAATAACATCAAATGTTCATTTACTAATAATATTGTATCTTCAATAAAAGAAATGATATGAATTGATTAATATTTCTATTTTAAATTGAAATTTTACAAACTAATAAAATAGATTACATATTCTCTATATTAATCAACAAATTAATAAAAAAAATTACGTCATACAAAAATTATTATACAAAAATTATTATAATAGATATATTAATCATTTTGTTATACATTATTTTTTTCACCTATAACCTTAAAGCATGATATAGCCATTATAATCTCCTAAATCTCCTAAATTGAATCTTTTTGGATATATCTCTTACAATCATGTTGCCTTTCTTTGAAACAAACTATAAATACTGTCTTGCTAGTTGTCAATTAGCAACATGTAACCACCCTCAAAATAGCCAAAGTATATCTATCTATCTTTCCACTTTTGCAATTTAGAAAAGTGGATGAAGAAAGTGTCTAATATATTTTGCCACAAATTTATCAACAACAATGAGAGATGTAATTATTTTTTCTATTAATATGAAAAATAAGAATCTAATCGAAATAGAAAGGAAAAAGGATTTGGATAAACCAAATATAAATTTCTATATCATGAATGGACAATACATGATATCTTTTTATAAGCAAAATTTAAGAAAATTTTAAGTAACTCCAAGTATAGTTATGTTCATTCTCGTTTCTAGTTTCATATGCCCATTTACTTGGATGGAATGTGTCATAGAAAATTATTTCAAATATAGGTAGAAAATAGGATGTTTCCATTAAGGTGTGGGTAAAAACACTTTTTATTGATTAAGTAATGAAATTAAGATAGAAATGGGCTTACTTTAGTAGGTTAGCACAATCAGGGAATGCATGTTAGGATATTTATACACACATGAGTTAGTTAAGATCAACTTGGTATAATGTGTCATTAGGTTAAAGTGTGTTTCTTTAGTATGCATTAGTATGTATTTGTAGTTACAAAATTTGACGCTCATGATATGTTCCCGACATAGAGTGATCCGACAGTCGTGACATGTTCCCGACATAGAGTGATCTAATGGTTCATATTATCCTTGATCTTAATAGCTACATTGATCCATGGCTTAACACCCGATTGGTCCATGATCTCTATGTAAAGAGCATGGAGGGTCATTTTTCAATGGTCGATTTTGAGAAAATCTCTTGTAAATCTTTCTGTAATTTTTTTCTTTTGCATTAATAAATTGCTCCAAGTGGCCACATTGGTTGGGGTCGTGGATGTCTCCTCGTAAGGGTTTTACCATGTGAAAACATCAACATGTTGATCTTTGATCTGGTTGTGTGAGTGGTTATTGAAGGTGTTCATCCTCTATTGGAATGCATGTGTTTTCAAACATGGTATCAGAGCTCATATGAAGACCCACTCCCATTGTAGAATGAGATCGTGAAGCCGTGTTGCCTCATCTTTGGTTTCTTCCATTTTCGTACATTTCTAGGTTGAGAGGATTGTTCCATTGCATATAAAGTGGCCATTTTAATTAGGAACATTTTCCATTTCACTCGAAAAGGTTTATGTTTTTACAAGATACAACCATTTCAGTCTTATCTAAAGGTATAAAGCCTGAATACGCCTTTTTAAATTTTTACAGTGTTATTATTTAGGTTTTTAGTTTTTTATTTATGGGTTCCTACTCTTTTGGATTTTCGTATGTTGTTTTCCCTGCACCGTATGCGATATTTTCAAATTATTAATAGACCGAAAAGGGTTTTCCTATCTATATATTCTCTTTGTCATGTGCTCTGTGCGATCTCTATAAAATCAAAAATAGAGGGAAATTTGCATTTTCCGCATAAGCTAACCGAGATCTAACTCTTGTTGTCGTCGAGAAGAATTTTTTTTTTCTTGTGAGGAAAGAGTTTTTTATGATCATTCTCTCCATGGTCATATTCAATAACAAAAACAACAACAACAACAAAAATAACATCAACACCAACAACAATGCCAATCCTTCTTCTAAACAATATAATATGTTTTTCACTAGCTCACTTTGTTAAAAGTTACTTTACTTAGAAAGAGGTCTTTACTTCAAGTCACTCTTTTGTTACTTTTTTTTGAAAATATTCATGCATTGATTGTAAAGTTCATTTCACTTAATTTATAAAAGTGAATCACTATTAAATAAATTTAAATATTTTTTTTTAGTTATTTTTTGCATGCAACTTTCATTTATAAAGTAACTATATTATAAAAGTGATTCTGACTTGTTCTACAAAAGGGACACACTTCGTAAGTAACTTATTTAAAATTGATCTTATAGGAACATTTAGGAAGATTATCATGTTAGGGTCCTAACCTTCACATAGGTAGAGAAATATATTCGGATGTAATAATGGTCAATATTAATAAGGCCTTTCAATAAAATAGAATAAGGCGGATGTAAGAAGACCTAATAGAAGCTTCCGCTTCTAGAAGGATCTTCCTCTAGATGCNTGCCTTTCTTTGAAACAAACTATAAATACTGTCTTGCTAGTTGTCAATTAGCAACATGTAACCACCCTCAAAATAGCCAAAGTATATCTATCTATCTTTCCACTTTTGCAATTTAGAAAAGTGGATGAAGAAAGTGTCTAATATATTTTGCCACAAATTTATCAACAACAATGAGAGATGTAATTATTTTTTCTATTAATATGAAAAATAAGAATCTAATCGAAATAGAAAGGAAAAAGGATTTGGATAAACCAAATATAAATTTCTATATCATGAATGGACAATACATGATATCTTTTTATAAGCAAAATTTAAGAAAATTTTAAGTAACTCCAAGTATAGTTATGTTCATTCTCGTTTCTAGTTTCATATGCCCATTTACTTGGATGGAATGTGTCATAGAAAATTATTTCAAATATAGGTAGAAAATAGGATGTTTCCATTAAGGTGTGGGTAAAAACACTTTTTATTGATTAAGTAATGAAATTAAGATAGAAATGGGCTTACTTTAGTAGGTTAGCACAATCAGGGAATGCATGTTAGGATATTTATACACACATGAGTTAGTTAAGATCAACTTGGTATAATGTGTCATTAGGTTAAAGTGTGTTTCTTTAGTATGCATTAGTATGTATTTGTAGTTACAAAATTTGACGCTCATGATATGTTCCCGACATAGAGTGATCCGACAGTCGTGACATGTTCCCGACATAGAGTGATCTAATGGTTCATATTATCCTTGATCTTAATAGCTACATTGATCCATGGCTTAACACCCGATTGGTCCATGATCTCTATGTAAAGAGCATGGAGGGTCATTTTTCAATGGTCGATTTTGAGAAAATCTCTTGTAAATCTTTCTGTAATTTTTTTCTTTTGCATTAATAAATTGCTCCAAGTGGCCACATTGGTTGGGGTCGTGGATGTCTCCTCGTAAGGGTTTTACCATGTGAAAACATCAACATGTTGATCTTTGATCTGGTTGTGTGAGTGGTTATTGAAGGTGTTCATCCTCTATTGGAATGCATGTGTTTTCAAACATGGTATCAGAGCTCATATGAAGACCCACTCCCATTGTAGAATGAGATCGTGAAGCCGTGTTGCCTCATCTTTGGTTTCTTCCATTTTCGTACATTTCTAGGTTGAGAGGATTGTTCCATTGCATATAAAGTGGCCATTTTAATTAGGAACATTTTCCATTTCACTCGAAAAGGTTTATGTTTTTACAAGATACAACCATTTCAATCTTATCTAAAGGTATAAAGCCTGAATACGCCTTTTTAAATTTTTACAGAGTTATTATTTAGGTTTTTAGTTTTTTATTTATGGGTTCCTACTCTTTTGGATTTTCGTATGTTGTTTTCCCCGCACCGTATGCGATATTTTCAAATTATTAACAGACCGGAAAGGGTTTTCCTATCTATATATTCTCTTTTTCATGTGCTCTGTGCGATCTCTATAAAATCAAAAATAGAGGGAAATTTGCATTTTCTGCATAAGCTAACCGAGATCTAACTCTTGTTGTCGTCGAGAAGAATTTTTTTTTCCTTGTGAGGAAAGAGTTTTTTATGATCATGCTCTCCATGGTCATATTCAATAAAAAAAACAACAACAACAACAAAAATAACATCAACATCAACAACAATGCCAATCCTTCTTCTAAACAATATAATATGTTTTTCACTAGCTCACTTTGTTAAAAGTTACTTTACTTAGAAAGAGGTCTTGACTTCAAGTCACTCTTTTGTTACTTTTTTTTGAAAATATTCATGCATTGATTGTAAAGTTCATTTCACTTAATTTATAAAAGTGAATCACTATTAAATAACTTTAAATATTTTTTTTTTAGTTATTTTTTGCATGCAACTTTCATTTATAAAGTAACTATATTATAAAAGTGATTCTGACTTGTTCTACAAAAGGGAGACACTTCGTAAGTAACTTATTTAAAATTGATCTTATAGGAACATTTAGGAAGATTATCATGTTAGGGTCCTAACCTTCACATAGGTAGAGCAATATATTCGGATGTAATAATGGTCAATATTAATAAGGCCTTTCAATAAAATAGAATAAGGCGGATGTAAGAAGACCTAATAGAAGCTTCCACTTCTAGAAGGATATTCCTCTAGATGCTTCTCTTCATAGACATATTTAGTATAAATAAGGGTCGAGGGTATGAAAACCCTATCTTGGAGATTATTGTAACAGAGCGTTGCTCAACTGGAGGTTGCCCCCTCAAAGAGGCCCATGAACCTTGCTTTCTGAATCAAAGTGTTATTTCTGTTGTTGTTCTTATATCATTTATGTATTATTGTGGAGATTATGCTAGTTATATTACTGTTATTCTGCCATTTCTAGCATTTTATTTATGTTCTGCATACTTTTTATATCTAGTATATTACAAGTGGTATCAGAGCACTTTCCTTGGCAGAAATTGTGGGATTTTTTTTCCTCCAAGGTAGAGACGTATTCTGGCGTCTTTAAGCCATAGAGATCTGTCGTTACATGCATAAACCCACGGTTGAAGGATTCATACACGCAGGAAATACAAGTGGTTCTTAAGCGCACATCCGTTGGCCACCCTTGTAACCCCTGTTGGTACCCCTTCGAGTGGTAGCGCATCAGACAACACCTGTGTACAGATCGGCCTAGATTTCATGAATCCCTCTTTAGATAAACTGATCGGTCGCCTGACTGCTATAGTGCCACTAAGAATAGAACTCGGGAAGATACTCTCTAGTACCTGTGTAGTCAGGTAGTACGACTAAGGGTACGGTCTATCCTCCTTAGTTAGTGCCTTGAGATATTGGGCCGAGTACTATTGTTGGACCCCGCACGTATATAAGAGAGCTATAGCATAGGGAAAACCCTTGTCTATAGAACCCTTGAATACCTAACCCTTGGGGGATAGAAACATAAACAAATTAAAATAGACAAGATCTGTTACCACGCAACTATGTTCAGGTTGTCAAATCACTACACTTTTCTTACTGATTAAGCATTTGGGGATTTCATCACTGCAGTATTCTTCAGACCGGAGTATAACTCCGTAGGTGTAAAAAAAAAAAAGTCTAGAAATGTTTTCACCATTATTTGAGATCTATTCCATTGGATTCATCTCTTCTCCCTTATCACATTCATCCATATCATTTTTCGGCAAAATTTTTGACCCCACCCACCCTTTTTCAGTTCACCCATCTTCATGGCCCATACTCATAGCCAAGACCTGGAAGCTCGCTTCAACACCTTGCAATCTGGTCTCCTCGAGACCCAAAAAGAAGTAAAACAACTCAGTTCCAATGTTGCCTCCATCGATACAACCATCAATAAAACCATAAATACAACCATGCAGTCCTCAATGGAGGAAGTCAAACAAGAACTGACCACCCATATTGAATCTGTCTTTGCATCNGCACATCTGTTGGCCACCCTTGTAACCCCTGTTGGTACCCCTTCGAGTGGTAGCGCATCAGACAACACCTGTGTACAGATCGGCCTAGATTTCCTGAATCCCTCTTTAGATAAACTGATCGGTCGCCTGACTGCTATAGTGCCACTGAGAATAGAACTCGGGAAGATACTCTCTAGTACCTGCGTAGTCAGGTAGTACGACTAAGGGTACGGTCTATCCTCCTTAGTTAGTGCTTTGAGATATTGGGTCGAGTACTATTGTTGGACCCCGCACGTATATAAGAGAGTTGTAGCATAGGGAAAACCCTTGCCTATAGAACCCTTGAATACCTAACCCTTGGGGGATAGAAACATAAACAAATTAAAATAGACAAGATCTGTTACCATGCAACTATGTTCGGGTTGTCAAATCACTACACTTTTCTTACTGGTTAAGCATTTGGGGATTTCATCACTACAGTATTCTTCAGACCGGAGTATAACTCCGTAGGTGTAAAAAAAAAGAAAAGTCTAGAAATGTTTTCACCATTATTTGAGATCTATTCCATTGGATTCATCTCTTCTCCCTTATCACATTCATCCATATCATTTTTCGGCAAAATTTTTGACCCCACCCACCCCTTTTCAGTTCACCCATCTTCATGGCCCATACTCGTAGCCAAGACCTGGAAGCTCGCTTCAACACCTTGCAATCTGGTCTCCTCGAGACCCAAAAAGAAGTAAAACAACTCAGTGCCAATGTTGCCTCCATCGATACAACCATCAATAAAACCATAAATACAACCATGCAGTCCTCAATGGAGGAAGTCAAACAAGAACTGACCACCCATATTGAATCTGTCTTTGCATCACTCTGCACCAAACTGAAGATCCTTATAGATGACCCTTTCTCTGACGCACCTCCAAAGACNGTTGGCAATGGTGGCAATGGAGAAAAACTTCCTTTCAAGGGTATATTGCTTGGACCCAATTTGTGACTGAGCTTTATGAACGCTTTGACACTGACACCAACCATTTGGGCCATTTGAAAAAGTTGAAACAATCAAGAGTAATAGAAGAATTCATAGCTTCCTTTGAGTGCCTGGCTTTTCAAACAGAGGGCATGAGTGATGCTTTCTTTCGAGAGTGTTTTATCAGTGGCCTCAAGGAGGAGATTCAGGCCCATGTCCTCATGGATAGACCCTCGAGTTGGGTGGAGGCTACTAAAAGAGATAAAGAAGCACAACAAGTTGTATCCTCTCAAAACCGAAAACCCTCCTTTATCCCTCGCCCTAAACCCATAAATCCCACTACTCCCTCCGCCCCATTAAAGATCCAAAAATTGACCAGGGATGAAATGGCTGAACACCAACTCAAAGGCCTTTGTTATAAGTGTGATGACAAATATTTCCTGGGCCACAAGTGTAAGGAACAAAATATTTTTATGGCCATCTCTAAGGATATTTCAGAAGAGGATGTTGAAACTCCCCTTGTGTCTGATTCACCTAAAATCACTGACATAACCCCTCCCTCAGACCCTCCTGAAGTGGAACCATTCATTTCCCTCAATGCTCTCACTGGCTTCTCCGCTCCCCAAATCCTCAAGTTAATTGGTTACATCAAGCATCAGAAGGTCATCATTCTGGTTGATAGTGGAAGCACCCATAATTTTATTCATCACCACATTGCCCAANAAACTCATTGCTACATCCATGCCGTCCACAATTTCCAAATCATGATTGCCAATGGTGGTTTATTGAAATGTGGAGGGTGTTTTGAAAATGTCCATTTCCAAATTGATGACTACCACCTAGAATCCCATATGTTTGCTATCGACATGGGTGGTTGTGACATTATGTTGGGTGTAGACTGGCTAAGGACTTTGGGTCCCATTCTCATGGATTTTAAGGAATTAACCATGCAATTCGACCAGAAAGGCCACCAATATAAATTCCAAGGAATCACTGTTAGTTCACCTGGGGTCATTAGTTCCCATCGCATGGAAAAGTTGCTCAAAAAAGGTCATTCTGGTGTCATTGTCCAACTCCATGCCATACAAGCAACAGAGACACCCCCGGTGCCGCAAGACCTCCAAGCCCTCCTTTCTAAACATTAAATGGTATTTTCCACTCCCCAAGGACTCCCTCCTTCCCATGGTGTTCATGATCATTCCATTCCCCTTGTACCAGGAATCGTTCATCCCAATATCTGTCTGTATCACCACCCCTTTTCACAAAAAAATGAAATTGAGAAAATGGTCTAGGAACTCCTTAATGCAGGCGTTATCCACCCTAGTACAATTCATGGTCCTGAAGAAAGAAGGTGCTTGGATAATGTTTCATGACTTCTGTGCCCTCAACAAACTGACCATTAAAGAAAAATTCCCCATTCCTGTCATTGATGACCTCCTGGATGAATTGAGTGGCGCCCAATTCTTTACTAAACTTGATATTCACTCGGGCTATCACCAGATACATATGAAAGAGGAAGACATTCCCATGTTTCGAAATCATGAGGGCCACTATTTGTTTTTGGTCATGCCCTTTAGCTTGTGTAATGCCCCCTCCACCTTCCAAAGCCTCATGAATCATGTCTTCCTTCCCTTTCTCCATCATTTTGTCTTAGTTTTCTTTGATGATATCCTAATCTATAGAAAAACCTGGACAGACCATCTTACTCATGTGGTTCGAGTTCTCCATCTACTCTCTCAGCACAAAATTTTCCTAAAATAGTCTAAATGTGCTTTTGGTGCCTCAGAAGTAGAATACTTGGGTCATCTGGTGGGCAAGGATGGCTTCAGGATGGATCCGAAAATGATTGAAGCTATGAAGGACTAGCCGCACCCAAAGACTCTCAAAAGCTTGCGGGGATTTCTGGTCTTAATAGGGTATTATCGCAAGTTTGTTAAGAATTATGGAAAGATTGCAGCACCTCTCACCGCTCTCCTAAAAAAGAACTCTTTCACTTGGAGTCCAACCACTGCTCAAGCTTTTCAAACCTTGAACATGGCCACGTGCAACACTCTGGTTCTGGCCCTTCCTAATTTCACAAAGACCTTTGTGTTGGAATGTGATGCCTCAGGGAAAGGAATCGGTGTTGTCCTTATGCAAGAGGGTCGACCTTTGGCCTTCACCAACAAGAAACTAGCTGAAAGGAATATGAGCAAACCCGTCTATGAAAAGGAAATGTTGGCTATTCTGCATGTCGTTGATCTGTGGTGCCCTTATCTCTTGGGGCAATGTTTCCAAATTAAGACAGACCATCAAAGTCTCAAGTACTCTATGGAACAACGCATTTCCTCCCCAGAGCAACAAAATTGGGTGACTAAGCACTTTGGATATGATTATGAGATCATTTACAAGAAAGGAAAAGACAATGTGGTGGTAGATGCACTGTCCCAAAAATATGAAGAAGAAGGATCCCTTTTTTTTGTTTCCTTCATTGTACCAGATTGGATCCAACCTGTTCGCCAGGAATGGCTACAAGATCCCAAAAGTTTTCATATGATCCTGCAATTGCAGACCAATGCTCCATCTCCCCCAGGATACTCTTGGCTCTAGGATGAGCTTCGATATAAAGGCCGTTTGTATTTAAGTAAATAGTCAAAGATTAAATTCATGGTACTTTCTAAGCTTCATGCTACACCCACAACGGGGCACTCCGGGTTCACCAAAACCTATGACAGGGTCAAACGTTCTTTTTTCTGGGATGGTATGAAACATGAAATCTATAATTTTGTCACTGAATGTGATGTGCAACAAGGGAGAAACAGTCAAATCTTTGGGCACACTACAACCACTTCCGATTCCACCTGCTATTTGGAAGGATACCTCTATGGACTTTATTACCGGCTTACCCAAATCGGGAAATAAATCAATCATAATGGTGGTTGTGGATCGTCTTTCCAAGTATGCTCATTTTTGCGCTCTTCAACACCCATTTACTGCATCCATGGTGGCTCAAATTTTCATGGACCAAGTCTTCAAGCTTCATGGTAGGCTGCACTCTATTGTTTCTAATCGTGACCCAACTTTCACAAGCAATTTTTGGCAAGAATTGTTCAAGCTACAGGGCACCCAATTGCATCTCAGCACAACTTATCATCCCTAGACTGATGGTCAAATGGAAGTTGTCAACAAATGTTTGGAAACATGTCTGAGGTGTTTTGCCTCTGAAAATAAAAATCAGTGGGCTCAATGGTTACCCCTAGCTAAATGGTGGTACAACACTTCCTACCATACAACTACATGCATGACTCCTTTTGAAGCTCTATATGGATCAAATCCACCTTCAGTTCTCTCATACTTACCGGGTACCTCGAAGGTCCAGGCGGTTGACCAAACACTTACAGTTCGAGAGGATATTCTTCGTACCCTCAAAGAGAACTTGGTCATGGAACATAATCACATGAAGCAACAAGCATATCAAAGTCGCTCTGAACGTCAATTTGCAGAAGGGGATCAGGTGTTTCTACAACTGCAACCATACAAGAAAACTTCCCTCAAGGCCGAGCATTTTCAGAAGCTAGCGCCCAAATTTTATGGTCCTTATACAGTTCTCAAAGGTGTGGGACAAGTCACCTATCAATTAGTTCTACCCAGTCATTCGAAGATACATCTTTTTTTTCATGTTTCATGCTTAAAGAAGGTGATTGGAACTAGGTGCCAAATTCAAACCAAACTTCCCGAGTTAGCTGAAGAAGGATCCATTTGGCTACAGCCAGAAGCAGTTTTGGACCAGCGTGAACATCACCTATGTCAGAGAACCATCAAGGAAGTGCTAGTCCAGTGGAAATATACAACTCCAGTAAATGCCACTTGGGAACCAACTACCA
>JZKD02S2207608.1:29363-39559 GCA_000966675.3 Picea glauca
GGTTCAAAATTGGTTCCTCCAGACATAATTTCCACTTGAAACCTTGGTTCCAATGACCACTTATCCAGCCCGTCCAGGCTTAGTGCTTGAACCTTGGCCCTGGACTTGAGTTTTGTCCATTTCAACAACAATTCCCTTTGAAATACTTGTCTCGTTAACCACTAACATGGCCCATCCAGTCTCAGTGTCGAAACAATGGCTCTGATACCAATTTGTAACGTCCCTATCCATGAACAGGTCGGACAACACCACTTCTTGGACACTTCACTTAGATCTGATACCAATTTGTAGCATACCCCTGTCCAATAACACCACTGCTGAGTAACGCTACCAAAACACCTTGTCTCAAACAAACTAGCTCTGATACAAATTTGTAACTTCCCCATCCACTAACAGGCTGGGCAATGCCATTGAAGAACATACATATATATATATAACATGCATATTTGAAAAATTTAAATAAAAAAACATAGAGTTATTGCTGCCATACAGACTCAATTGGAATTAATAGTAATTCATACATGTAACATAATACATGATAACATTCAAGAATCACAAACATGCATAACATATATAATTAATCATGGAAATGATACTTATCTTTCAATTGGAGTAAAACCACCAACTGCGTTCAGACCTTCCATGAACTTCCCAGCCTTAGACCACTCTTCTCATCACGCTTAGCAGTGGGTCACCCCTGAGATGGGACTAAGCTTCACCCAGGGTAAGGGAATCCTAGACTAGATTGAGGTCACAGGAAACTGCGCAATGCAACTGGAAGGATTCTCTCTAGGAGCCTTCTTACGCCCACTACTCATGGACTCTCATTCCCCACATGCCTGTTCCACCCCGAGAATATGCACTTTCACTGTTCCAAAGTCCATCAACTACTCCAATTCCGCTTTCATGGTCTCGACAACAGGCTGGATCAGGAATTCTCAGAACTCCGTAGCTGGTGTTGGACTCTCTCTAGGATAAAATCACTTCCCAACAAATCTCTCACCTGGGGAGATTTTCTCGCAGGCCTAACAACCTGCCTCTTCAACCATGGGCCTGAGAACCCACCTCTTCAACCACGGGCCTAACAACCCACCTCTTCAACCACGCTTCCAATCAATTCCAGTAAAAATGAAGACAACAACAACGGTTCAATACGGCTCAGGAAAAAGTCAACAATCCAAAAATGGTTAAGGTACGAACTCGGTTTTGGCCCGTGCAGACATGCTGGTTTCACATGATAACATAGGTCAGATTTCCCCTAGTGAGTGGTTTCTCATAAGTGTGTGGGTATGCAGAGGTCAATCACAGAGGCCAAATGGGTTAGACAGAGGACAGAAGAATAGGGAGCGAACCCCCAACACGAGCCGAGTCTTCATTTTTAATTGCATGCACCCAGGTCGACACCTGTCTTCCTGGAGCTACATGCACTCCATTTAATATTCGTTCCCTTTCCCTGAAATTCAAGATAAGACATATCCCTTTAATCAGATTTTGGAATAATAATAAATTATTATTATTCTATTGGTCTTAAGCCCTTAGGCTTAGCCCCTCTTTCCAACCTCTCAGCCCCCTCTCCCTTACCTAGCCTAGTGGAATCTTAGTCCCCCATCACTCTTTATTCGTGGTCGGTCTACATGCAATGATGTTTTTATATTATTGATATGAATAGGTACATGTACAAAAACAGGGTCCTGGCATTTAACACCTAGGCTCTCTGGCCTAATAATACATAGGCCTATCATCTTATAATTGCTCGGCTCACCAGCCTACAAACATGTTTATAATTCATAAATTCAACTAATGCTCATCCTTGGGGATATTACATGAAGGACCCAAATATGGTATAATCTTAACGGCCTATTGGTGGAAGTGGTCATAATTCTCCAAGTGGTTCGATCACGTTCGAACCAAAATAGAAGCTCTCGCAACAAACTCTTGGGCAGCAACAACATCTGGTTTAGCAGGCTTAGTGGTTAGAAAATCCTGCCACTCTTTGTCTGCAACATAATCCAATTGATGCATCTGGAAATACACATATTGAACTGCATGTTTGAATTGTTGGAGTTCTTTATTTTCGGATTGGGTAGCTTCAAACATCGGCCTCTTGGATTTCAACAAATACATATTACAACAGTATAGGATTTGTTATAGTCTCAACTCCCATGCTCATCTGCTGAATATAAACTCTCAATTCTTCAGTTGGCTTATTCCTGGTTTCCAACAAACCAACCCAATCGTTAACCATGGTAAAAATCATGATGCATTCATCAGTATGGTCATGAAGGGAGGACCGAATGGTATCCCCTTCTGTAACCACTTGCGTGATCGTCTTAAGCATAGCTCACAGTTTCTTCGGCTCCTTCAACCTAATTGCTTCCATTTTCTCCTGTAGACTATCTGTTTTCTTGGCCAACTGGGACCATGCATCTGCAATAAATTTAACACGTTGTGTTGGGGAAACCAAAGTAATATCTTTTGGCAATTAAGGGGCATCCTGTCCGAACTTAGGACAAACTTCATATAACTTCCTAGAGGCATCAACCGATTATGATTGAGCCTATTCCCAGAAGGTGTATGATTGGTTGTGGTCCTATGACACCGTCTCTAACTCATGCCTCAAGTGTTAGCTATGTCATGTTAATTATTCATTGGCCTACTCTACAAAAACAAGGCATTTCTCTATCTGGGTAGCATAATCTCTTATGAAATTCAACAGTTTTGGTGGTGTCCAAGCCGTCAAATCTTCATTGTTGATGGGATGATTTACTGGTATCCTCGAGACAAGTGGTTGGCCACTTGCAATTAACCTCTTAGAAAAGTTGGGGCTGCCAACACCATTTGGACTGGGAGATCTAGCCCGGAAGCTACGGGCAAGTATCTCTTAAATATTTTGAGGCAGTAAGGGTTGAACATTTGTATTCTCTAGATATAGTTGTAGGATTGTGCAACATTGTTGAGGATCCTAAAGGAAGGGCGCAACCTATTCTTGAACGAAAATCATGCTATGGGATGAAGTGGCCTCTTCTTGGACATCCATAGGATCGTGTGAAGGATCTGGACCTGACTGTATAATACCCCCAGGATGAACCCCATTTGTAAATGTACATATGTTTATAAGTGGGTGAGCTAGGATACTATGGGCCCGAGTTCCTATGTGATCATTAGGTCAGAGAGCCTAGATGCTAAAAGGCTAATGAGCCTATTATTGTAATATATAATCAATCATATTATTAATATAATACATCACTGTTGTAGACCAGGTAAAATGAAAGAGTATGGGGCCCTATAACTCCATGAGAGGGAAAGGGGGCTAAGGTCTTAGGGAAGAGGGGCTAAGTCAATGGACTTAAGTATAGGAATAAAATCATATTATTCTTAAGTCCTAAAGTCTTATATAATTACTTATCCTAAGTTCCTATGGAAGAGGAACAAATTACAAGTGGGGGGACAACATAGTTCCTTGGGTGCCAAGCGTCATAAAGGGAACATGCATATATAATATGGGGATTTAATGTAATTCCCATAATTCTTATCATTCATATTCTCCTTCTCATTAACTCTAGGGGGGTGGCCATCATGGGAGAGTGGAGCTATGGAGCTTACAGTACCCTGTAAATCCTTGGTGGTATGGGTTGAAGAGGCGTGTTGCCATGCTTGTGTGCTATTGAAGAAGTGGGTTGTCGGGCCTATAAGAATTCTCTCTGGGTGAGAGAAATATTGGGAATTTTTGTCCCAATGTGCCAATATGCATCTACAGGGCTTTAAGACTTCCTGTCCAACCTATTGTTGAAGCCCCAGAAGGGAAGTGGGGCAGCCGAATAACTATTGAGCAAAGAAGGGGCACAGTTCCCGGGGTAGGACAGACATGTGGGGAATGAGAGGCTATGCATTATCTGCTAGTGTTGGAACCATAGTTTTAACTATTCTACCATTGATGGACCTTATCCTGGCTTAGGATTCCTTTTCCCTGGTGGAGTTTTAGCCTGATATTGAGGGTGACATGTTGCTGAGATTTTATGAGCAACAAAGTCTATGGCTAGAAGGAAAGTATGAGGTATGCACGCAGCTGGTGGATTATTTATACAAATAAGTGCCTTTTATGTGTTTGATTTAATTACTATGTGAATAATTGTGTATTATGTTATGGAATTCCTGTTATAATTATGTTTATGGATTTTTGTTGTTAGAAATGCATGTTTTTTCATATGTAGAGCATGATAATTTAATTAAATTGTATCAGAGTTGGAAAGTTTTCTGTGACATTTCCTTGCTTGAAGCCGGGGATGCTACAATGTGGAATCATAGCTCCAATTTCGACACTGAGCCTACATGGGTCCAATAACAGAGTGTTGAAGTAGGAATTCACAAAAAAATAATTTGTAGAGGATGTCTCCAACATGTATGATAAAATTACTGTAGTGAATTTGGGGAAATTTCATGGGTAGTTTGAAAGAATCAAGCTGAGGAATTGAAAATGATAAAATTTAATCTCTAATTGGGGAAAATTTGGGATTGTATATGGCCAAATTTGAGTTTACAGAGCGGTCATGGCACCCATGACAAAATTGGAGCGAAATTGGGAAAAAGCACGAATTTGCACACCAGAATTCATGGTAAATTTGATGTGAAGGGGTCAAAATTCATGGGAATAGGTTGAATTAATATAGGTAGGGCCAAAATTGATTACATGAATATTATTTTCAGAACTTAAGTGGCAAACAAGAAGAAATTATGCAATTGGGCATATTTGGAAAATTTTGAAAATAGGCATAATTGGAAAAAATTGTGAATTTTTCCATACGATGATGTCATCATGACGTGGAGGTTGTGTGTCATATGATGTGGAAGAATGATGACATGTACTTCCATGGTGGAAAAAAAAAATGTGGCAGGTGAGTTGGCACCACAATAGAGGGCACTTTCCTGTCCGGGTTGAACCAGGAGTCTAAGCCCCACATAACCATGAGGCGGAGGTTTCCCTGGTGCTTTTGGAAACCACAAAGGGGGGGAGGGGGGTGAAATAAACCAAATTTCAATAGGTCACCACATAAAATAACACTAGTATTCTTTGCAACATCCCCTCTGTTAACGGTTGGCAAGGTTGGGGGGGTGAAATACAACGATGATCGTCGATCAAAATTGCGACAATTGATCGTCACCCAAACCTTATTCGTTCAATTAAAATGACATGCAAATTTGAGTGCCAAATTGAATGGGTGTGAGAAGGGGCCCGCCCATTCCCATGACCCAGTAAAAATATGCCACGTAGGAAACCAAGGGCAGTGGGGCCTGAAAAATAAGATAATGCGCGCTCTAGTGGAGGAAAAATATAAAGGAGAAGGAAGAGGGAGGTAAGAAGTCAACGGGGAAGGGACGAGGTGGAAAGGAGATGACATGGAACCACACTAAATTGATAGATGGACTAGGATTCCATGTCAACACCCCAGTTAACGGGATTAACATAAAGTTTTCATACATTAATAAAAATTACTGGAAAATTGCATTGATTTCCAGGTCATGTTTTTGTAGGTCATTTTTGGAGGCCTAGGCCTAAACAAACATTTTTCGGAAATCAAATTCATACCAAAGTGTATGTCCTTCTAGGACATATAGTGTTTGCATAAAACAATATTGATCTTGGAGAGAGATTTCTAATGGTGTAAACTTTTCATCACACAAAGCTTGTATGAGGAAGTTACAAGTCAAACAATGGAAGGTAAATTTGAGGTGAGTTAACTTCTAAAAGCCATAAATTCCTTCTTAGGAATCTTATTGGGGCACAAGAGTTGTCTATAGAGACATATTGATCCATAAAAGACATCTATGTAGTCAAAACAAAAATATGGGCACATAAAATGCACATGAAGACATAGAAGGCACATGTAGCATTCAAGGTTAAAAAGATAAATTGGCCTTAAACTTCATCAGGATGTATCTAACATCCTGGAGCTCAAATGAAGGTCAAAATTGACAATAATGTTCAAAATATGGTCATGAAGCAACTTGTTTGAGATCCTATCAAAATCTCAAAGGAGCAGGTGCAACGATGCACATGTATAGCTAAAATTGCACCTAGTTGAAGGGTGTGCAGAAGAAGAAATTGGGCGATATTCAAATGCCTATAGCTTCTACTCAAGACTCATAATTTAGAAAGAAAGTATTCATTAGAAAGGTCTTGGATAGAAGAGTCCAGTAATAGTGCATGATGTTTCTTTTACTAGATGCGCAATTAGCGAACATAGGTGGGGCCCACCACGGATGAGTTGGGCAATGACAGGTGTGGACTTGCAAGTATCGAGACATATTAGAACCAACAATTCAAAACATCTCACCAACACTTATGATAAAAAGAACCTCAGGATCATTGTTTATCAAATGAATCAAGAAGTCTAATTTTAGCTTGTTTCCCATCTCTTCATGATCATGTATAAAGAGGTCATACCCCTAAATATTATGAACATATTGAAGGGAAAAGAGATCATTAACAATTGGTCTAAGGACCACAACTCTATAGAGTGATTATTAGGGATGAGGCTTCCTTTGCTTGAAGTTAATAAAGTAATTAACTAATTACACATAAATTTAAGATGGTCGCATCTATTCTAAGTAAGGATAACATGTTGTTTCTTTTTTATATTGCTAGCATTCACTAGATGTATAGTCTCCTCTATCGCATGCAAAAATTAACAAAGGAAAAGTTGGATGCCCACATAGAGGAAAATGACCTATATGAAACATTAGATAAATGGTGGCATAAGACTAAGGCATTCAATAAATTTTCCTTAGGATGATGTTCCACCGAAAACTTTGACTCTCATGTCCATGATGTCATGCTCCTAATGACCAACTTGAATGAGAAACTTGAATGGGAAAGAGGACACAACCCACTTCTATGTAAAGTGGACACTAGTCCTTAACATATTTTATGAGTATGAGACCATATTCAATTGGGAAAGAATCATTTCAGGAAATATAGTGAATTGTAGCATCCCTACCTAGTAATCCTAATCAAAATATCATTACAACCATGATACATGTTTCCAAATTCCAGTCCTCAAAAACCATATCCCCATAATAACAACCAAATAAGCCTCCCAAGAAGAATAGGATTTAATAAAATGTATGTGCAAGTGAGAAAGTTAAAATGTAGTGAAGATAATAAGCATAATCACACACAACATGCAATATACATTGATTTTCATAACAAGGAATAAACATAAGATTATCATATTAATAAACAACGATAATGCACTTATCTTTTAACTGAAGATAATCCAATAACATATATATGTAAGAGAAATTTTCTACCCAACCGTAGGTATCTAGTTCATGTACCACCCCCAAGGTGGGTTATGAGGCCACCAAGATGAAGGAAACAAGCTACAAGCTTCTTTAACTCTTGGACCAACCCATTTGCTCTCACGCTCAACCAATCTTCTCGCTACAGAGTATTACATGAATCACACCAGATTATAATGTGAACCAAACTACAACTATTAAAACTCAAACTAGTGATTGTTATTGGGCCAAAATCTAGATAGGTTCCCTATTTGAAATAATGTGAGGCCTAATTTGGACCTTTCACTAGGGACAACCTCTATTGGTTGCAAAAAGGTGCATTGTTCCTTGTCAATGGATTCTAAAAGTAAAAAATTGGAAACAAAAGTGTGAATGCGAATTTCAAAAGAGTGGATGATAGATCTATATTTGTATTAAATCAACTATCATGACTATTTTTTCATAAATGTATTCTATAACAATGTTACAGATGTTTTTGGAAAAACTTTAAAAATAAGAAATACATAATTCTTTTACCCAATTTTGACATAAATATTGAATCTAATATTAACAAAGTTGTAAATCAATATTAATAAAATTTACATCATCTTTTACTAATAATAAAAAAAATATCACAATTAAAATATCACAATTTTTGTACACTTACAAAATTACAATTATAAAATATCAATCATGTTATTTACCATCATTTCAATTATTTTAAAATTGCTCATTATTATATCAATTACAAAAAAATTCAAATACTTTTATTATAAACCATTAAACGGTGAAAATATAAAACTAAAATATACCAGTCACGTTATTTATTATAGTTTTATATCATTTACAATAGATCTCACATCATCAACACTTTCTTTATGTGACAAATTTGTTCACAATTAATTTAATGAGTATTCATCACTCGCATCTTCATAGTTATATATTTTTATAATACTTTTTATGACCATAACCAAAACACTAAACTTTTACACCTAAAAATTATAAAAGTAAAAATTTAAATGACATTATTTACCATGGTCTCGATTCTTTTAAAATAGATTGCTATCATATCAATTAGAATTAACTACAAACAAAATTGGAGCACCTGTATTTACCATATAAAAGTTATAGAATTTATCACATAGAAAATATGGTAGTAAAATATACCATTCACAGTAATTATCATAATTTCAAATCTTTTATAATATATCTTACATAGATACTTTTTAGGGGGAACAACTTTGGCCACAATTGATTTAACAAGTATCTAAGTATATTTCATTCACATATTTACATATACATATTTTTATAATAAAAAAGTTCTAATCATCATTATAATTGTGTTTTTTTTGGAATCATTTATAATCCTTGTCTCTTTAGAATCATAATTATCATTAAATTTCTCTCCAACTTATGTAAAATTTTGAGATAAACCTATGGATTCCTAGTACTAAAATAACTATTAGTACTAAAATAACTATTTTGAGATATAACGTGATTATCCTCTTATAAATTAATATGAATTTAAATTAATCATCTTTCAACCTTAACCACTAAAATAAATAAAATATGGTAAAAACCCATTCACAATTTTGTTTTGCACTAATGTTCAATGTTCATATGAAAGCTCAAATATGCAATAGCACTTTTGAAGGAATTATTTAATACTTGGTCATATGAGATAAACTTTTTTAAGAAGATAAAAGTATAGGATTCTTGGAATTCTTGGCTATGAATTTTTTTAAGTAGTATTTTGTGAATTATATGTAATAATACTTCATTCATATAAGAAATAATCAAATGTTATTAGCCTTATTTCTCTCACATATATAGTTTTGAGTAATTTTATATACGAATATCACCATGATAGTTATAACCCACATTTTAATCATCATATGACCTCAATCGTGTTAAATTGAGCCATGTCAATCATGAATTGCACAAAATAGTCATAACAAAATCATTGAAATCTACACTATAATCTTAAAGTAGAAAAGTATTATTTTGTCAACTCATGAATGCCCTTATACCTCTAGAAAGGTGTAGATGGTGTGTATGGACACTNTTTTCTACCCAACCGTAGGTATCTAGTTCATGTACCACCCCCAAGGTGGGTTATGAGGCCACCAAGATGAAGGAAACAAGCTACAAGCTTCTTTAACTCTTGGACCAACCCATTTTCTCTCACGCTCAACCAATCTTCTCGCTACAGAGTATTACATGAATCACACCAGATTATAATGTGAACCAAACTACAACTAGTAAAACTCAAACTAGTGATTGTTATTGGGCCAAAATCTAGATGGGTTCCCTATTTGAAATAATGTGAGGCCTAATTTGGACCTTTCACTAGGGACAACCTCTATTGGTTGCAAAAAGGTGCATTGTTCCTTGTCAATGGATTCTAAAAGTAAAAAATTGGAAACAAAAGTGTGAATGCGAATTTCAAAAGAGTGGATGGTAGATCTATATTTGTATTAAATCAACTATCATGACTATTTTTTCATAAATGTATTCTATAACAATGTTACAGATGTTTTTGGAAAAACTTTAAAAATAAGAAATACATAAAATACATAATTCTTTTACCCAATTTTAAAATTAAATTTGACATAAATATTGAATCTAATATTAACAAAGTTGTAAATCAATATTAATAAAATTTACATCATCTTTTACTAATAATAAAAAAATATCACAATTTTTGTACACTTACAAAATTACAAGTATAAAATATCAATCATGTTTTTTTTTTTTAAATAAAAAAGGGAGGGGCCTGCTATTATATATTATCAAAAAAACTGTAGCAGAGTGTACATAGACCAGAGTCTTAGCAAACCAAAATGCTGCCGGAAACCGGAAACCAGCATAGGTATATAGTTAGAACAACTGTAAACTAATGGCACCTGTCCTGCCCG
>JZKD02S2207619.1:0-25834 GCA_000966675.3 Picea glauca
GTTATGATTTTAATTTTAAAGTATAAAAAATAGTACCAAATCACTTCTCTTCTTCTTTAATAATTAGTTTTTTACAATTAAACATTTTTTTATGTTGAAGTTTTTGGAAATAAATTGTATAAAAGATTTTTATTATCTAACTTTTCTATTGGACATTTCACCCATCATCAAGAACATATAATGCTGAAAGTGGCAATAGAAAAGGGTTCTAGATTGAGAATTTATAGAAAACAGATCAAGTATGATTATGAACACAACAATAAAGAATTATTTTCCAAGATCTCATTGCAAACAATGATAAAAATAGTCAAAGATCCGTTAGAAAATTTGAAATTATTAAAAATGAAAAGGAAGAAAACTATGATTAAATTAGTCAAATTCTCCTTGTGAAATATGTTGTTACTAGATATTTCTCTTGGCTGCAACAAAGAAATGCCTAGCACATTTTCAAACAAATAATGATTGATATATGAGGTTGGTCTATGGGTCTTTTTGATCCGAATTTTAATGAGCCTTTCAATGACTAATAATTAGAAACAAAGAGGCATGACATCATCTATTTAATCCTTTTAAAAATCTTAAAGAATGAATAGTAGATCTAGGAAAAAAAATTGAAATGAAAAGTCAGGTATCCAATTCTGATAAATATGACCTTCCTCTTCAATGGAAGAATAACACAAGATTCATTCAGGTTGCCCTTTAAATTTCAAAAATTAAGCAACGATATCCATAACACATGTCCTATTTTGCTTATAACAAAAAAAAGGAAAAATTGTGTTCAAATACATATGCTTTAAAGTTTGTTGTAGTAGAGGTAGTAATGAATTACAACAATCACAACTCAAATGAATCTATGAAAAGAAGAAATATGAATGGAATTATATGAAACAAATTATAGGAAAAGACATAATTTAGCAAAACGAAATCTCAGAATCTCCTTGCTTCTGAAAAATATTTACATTAAAAAGACTCCTATTACATTCAAGCCAAAAAAGGCCTTCAGGTTCCTAACCCCCCATAAACATAAATAATCATAGTTTTTATAATCTCCTCCACTTAGGTTGAATCCCCCTTTATCAACGAAAAATTTGTTGTCATGAATCAACTACAGAATTAGCAAACATTCTAGAAAGAACCCGCTCATAAAATGCATTATATCTCCTAAAATGTTCATCCTTTTGCAAAGTCCTTCGGAGGTTAGCTGATCTAGTCATTTTTCCAGATGGGTTTTCAACCGTTTTTCCAAAATCTGCTCGGTTTGACCAGAAATCGTTCTACAAAAATGTCTCTTGAAGATTGGTGTGATTTCCAATTTGGTAAAATCCATGTCACTTCAATCCTAATTTCTCCCAAATGGTTTATCTTATGAGAAAATCCTTTTAGTATAAGGTAATTGACCTTGTTTCACAAATGGACTTTCAACCAATTTGGAAAATGCTTCTCTAATTTCCCAGAAATCACTCTGCAAAACTGCCTCCTGAAAATGGACGCGGTTTCCAATATGTCAAAACAAATTACCAAATTAGAATAGCAAAATTCATGTTTTCCCTTTCTTTCCCATGAAGATAAGATTAACAATGAAACAATATGGAAATGAATAAGCAACAATAAACCTTCTTGGCCAAATTACATATTTTATGCTCATATGGTGAAAAATGACCACACTTTTACCGATGATATCTTTCAAATCGTAAGTCAAAATAAGGTGAAACTTGAACCGTTGGAATGTTGGCAACAAAATGAAAGCAATGAAGATGTCACACTAAACTCAAATCAAAATGAAAATCTCACAAAAGAAACCAAACCAAAACATTTTAGAAGGAGATATTAATAAAATTTATTAATATAAGCGCATAAAAATCAAAGGAGAAAGAATCATCCAAGAAAACCTAAAGTAACTGTACAAATAACAATCTTGAAAATCAAAGTTATGAAAATGATTCGAAGCATAAGAAAATAGAAAATTTGGAAAATTTTGGCAATTTTTTATGTTACAACAAAATAAATAAGGAATAAATAAAGGGGAGACAAAATTAAGGTGAATAAATTGAACCAAAAGTCGTGTGAGAGAATAAAATATAAAAGAAGAGGAAAATTAAAATGATTAAAAAGTTGGTTAAAGAGACAAAGATTAAAATGAGAGGGAGGGGTGGAAAAAATGAAAGAAATAAATTGTGGATAAATTGTTGATTAAAAAGAGACTAATCATAATGGAAATAATCTAACTAAAATTTAGGAAAAGGAAAAATTCAATGACCTAGATGATGAATGATGGGTTTCCACGACTCGCTAAGTGTGTAGTCATCTTCATGATTGAANATAAAAATCAAAGGAGAAAGAATCATCCAAGAAAACCTAAAGTAACTGTACAAATAACAATCTTGAAAATCAAAGTTATGAAAATGATTCGAAGCATAAGAAAATAGAAAATTTGCAAAAAATTGGGAAAAAATTTGGCATTTTTTTTATGTTACAACAAAATAAATAAGGGATAAATAAAGGGGAGACGAAATTAAGGTGAATAAATTGAACCAAACGTCGTGTGAGAGAATAAAATATAAAAGAAGAGGAAAATTAAAATAATTAAAAAGGGGGTTAAAGAGACAAAGATTAAAATGAGAGGGAGGGGTCGAAAAAATGAAAGAAATAAATTGTGGATAAATTGTTGATTAAAAAGAGGCCAATCATAATGGAAATAATCTAACTAAAATTTAGGAAAAGGAAAAATTCAATGACCTAGATGATGAATGATGGGTTTCCACGACTCGCTAAGTGTGTAGTCATCTTCATGATTGAAATTATTAGGGCGTTTTTCAATTTTGAGTGCTTCACGAATGATTTGAGATGAGTAAAAGAGAATTGATGTAACAATTATGGTTTGGTCAAAGCAAATAAGATGTTTAGAATTGTGGTAGTGTTCAACAATAGTTGATTGGAAACACGGTTATGGAGAGTATCTGTTATATTATTCTTAAGGTGAGATTTGAAATACCTCCCAGTTTGACCAATGTATGATTTTCCATAGGAGCAGGGAATTCAGTAAACTCCTTGGCGAAGCATAGGGTCAGATTTATACTCGATAATTTTAAATAACTGTTAAAGCGTTTTGTGGGGTTAAAAAAGATTTTTAAAGTTCTTTTTGGTTTAAATTTTTTAGATATGATTAGTAGTGTCTTGGATGCAAGGTGTAGAAATAAGAGTTGGGGAGAGGGGGGTTGTTGAAGGAGGAGAGTTTTTGGATTTAGAATAGAGGGTTGAGCAAAAAACTTTGTTGATTTGAGGGATAAAGTAACAATTGGCCACACGAGCCTTTGTAATATGGGCTTTCTCTTTGTCAAGAAATTAGGGAGCATAGTTTCTAGAACAACAGATTTTTGGGCTGGGTGATGATGAAAATGGACATGAAGGTACCAATCGATGTGAGTGTTTTTTCGATATACTTGGTGGGTAAGGGTGTCATCAAATTGACAAGAGATTAGGACATCTAAAAAGGGAAGAGAGTTGTCCTTTTGGATTTCAATAGTAAATTGAATATGAGGGGAATATTTTTTAAGATGGTTAAATAAATAAGTCAAAGAGGGATGGCCATCAGGCCAAATGATGAAGGTATCATCAACAAATAGAAACCAACATTTGGGTTTAAGATGAAAGCTATTTAAAGATAAACTCTCAAAATGTTCCATAAACATATTGGCAACCATTGGGGATAAGGAAGACCCCATAGGTGTACCTTCGATTTGTTCATATCAAGTCCCCTTAAAGGTGAAGAAAGTGAGTGAGACAAATTTTAATGAGGTGAGAGTCAACTAGTTCATATATAAGGGAAAGGGCTTCTAGAACATGAATTTCGGTGAATAAGGAGACAACATTGAAACTGGCCATAAGCTCTTGTTCATCCAGGTGGAGATGTCGAATTTTTTGAATAAAATCAAAGGAATATTTAATAAAGGAGAGAGCTTTTCCAACAAAAGTTTGAAGCTAGGCAGCAAGAAAACAAATAAGAATATATGTGGGAGCTCCTATAACAATAACCATAGGTTTGAGGGGGATGTCTTTTTTATGGATTTTGGGTTGCCCATAAATCCTAGAGATTTCAAGTAATAAGGAATAAGATGTTTATGGACAAAAGGATCCAAGAAAGAATATTTAATGGCTTTGATAAGTAAATTAGTTATGACATTTATCAATAAATTTGGATTCATAGTCATAAGATTTTTTTTTTAAGAATCATGATTTCCCTACACTAAAGCTGCCACATAATGAGCAATTTGTTATGTTTTAGAAAAGGAAAAATCTTAAAAACAATGATATCGCAAAAACTAAAAATTATGTAGATTTTTAATGAGTATTTCCCTAGAGACAAGTATAAATTTAAGATGTGGAGACTAAATAGGAGATAACATATTCAACTCTAAATCACGGTTTAATAGCTACGATGGAATCATGATTTCACCGTCTCTTAAGGGTTGGGAATCCATAAATCAAACCATGATCATATGAAAAGCTAAAATCCACACAATTGATTAGATTCAAGAAAGTTTATTTTGCAAAATAGCAAACCTTAAAAGCTAATGAGCCATTACGCTTAACAACTTTTTTTTTTCAACGAAAAAAATACGCTTTATATTCAAAAGGATATAAAATTATACATTTCTGGTGTGGCTGGGCTAATCACAAAACCAAGATCTATGCCGATGATTCAAGCTTCCAATCAAAACAAGGAAGTGTCAATACACAACGCGTCCAAAGTCATGTGCAATGATAGGCATCAAATCAAGACTAGTCGTTCAAAGAATGATCATCGCAGGTGGGCCCTCATTGCCTTCTTCCCATCTAGTGAAACTAATGTGACCCGGAGGAAAAAACAACGCTTTTTTAGAGAGATTGTCAGCCTCGGTGTTTTCCCCCTGGGGAATGTGAGAAGAAGTAAAAAGATGAAACTGTTGTGTTGCTTCGCGTGTTCTTTCCTTCCAGCTCGCCAGGTTCGCAACATGAAAGTCTGCACGCCCATTTAACCAATCAATTATTAGCTTGGAATCACCAAGCAGTAAGAGATCAGTGATGTGTAAACGGCTTGCCAGAACACAAGAAGCCCATGCTGCCAAGAGTTCAGCCTTCGTGTTAGATCCAGTCCCACAGTTTAGTGTCCACCGGTAACAAGTCTGAGGACTTCAAGTGATCATCCCACCCGCCCCACAGAGGAAGCCATCCTGTTGCGCCGCACCATCGAACCATGCAACAATTTTATCTGCTGGAACTTTGAAAATGGATCTGCGCGGTTTAATTGCCGATGACATCTTTCTGCTCATAGCCAACTCTGCCAAGATAATGCTGGCCACTTTGTTTGAGGAAGGTACCTTGTCTTCAAACAGAGCCGCATTCCTGTGCTTCCAAATATGCCAGCAGAGAAGGATCGGAAGCTTCAAGTGGTTTGATGAGACCCGCTGCCAATTTTGAAAACAATTATTAAGGTTGTTACCTGTCCAGTATGTTGTATGCAATCGAGCAGGAGTTAAAAAGTGCCAAACAGCTCTGGTAAATGGACAGTCAATGAAAACGTGGGCAGCTGTCTCATCATTTGATTTGCAGAGACAACATCGACTGGGCCCCGACCATCCACGAACCTGTAGATTCGGCCACATTAGTAGTTTGTTTTCAAGTAATAACCAGGTGAATAGTTTTAGCTTGAGCTGGCCATCGCTCCTCCAGATCGCACCGCGTCCACGATCCAAAGATGAAGGCCAGCACTTAGCAGTGATAGCATTGTAGATGTTTTTTGCCGTTAGGACACCGGATCTGTCCCCTCCTGTCCAAATGAGCAAATCGGGCCTGTCCTGAAGACGGATGCCTAAAGCTCTAAGTCTGTAAGTGTAACAGTCCCATTCAGCAGCAAGATCGGCGCCCACCTCTAATTCTTCGCTACTGAGCCAGCGGTCACTCAAAAGACCCTCGCTATGTGAAGAAGTGAATTGATAGAGGAAGAAGAGATGCTTTTGATGAAGGTGCTGCAGCAGATCTGAGGATAGCATGGCGAGATTGCCCAATCCCAGAAAGCTGTCCCTTCCAACTTCAATCAGATGCCCATTGCCAGGTGCCCATGAGAGCCAATGGTGAATGATAGGCAGGGTAGTTAGTAGATGTTTCCAGATCTGAGAACCAACTGTTGGTCTCTCAGAGGCAGTTCTGAGCCAGAAAAGGACCGGAAACTGGGGGAAATATTTTGCCTTTATAACCTTGCTCCAAATTCCCGTCTTCATAAGAATGCGCCAGAGAGTGTTTTCCAAGAGTGCCCGATTGAAGAAGGGCAGGTTCCTAAGGCCCCATCCGCCCATCTTTTTCGGTTTTGAAATAGTCGCCCAGTTGCAGAGATGATACCCAATAGTCTTGCTGTCGGTCCAAAGAAAGGAGAAAATGAGCTGACGAATAGATCTAAGTATGGTTGCCGGGATTTTTGAGAGCGCCATCCAATAGACTGGAAGACTTTCCAGCACAGCTTTTACTAGAATGAATCGCCCTCCCATGCTAAGTAACTTGTTACACCAGTGATGAATTTTCCTGTCAAATTTGTCTAGGAGCCAAAGCCAATATTTGTTGGTAAATCTGGAGGATTTGATGAAGAATCCAAGGTATGTGAAACCCTCCTGCAGGTCAGCAACATTAATACCATACAAATCTTTCAAATCAGATAAGAAAGTTTCCTGTGCATTCAATGCAAGGAAGAGAGATTTTTGTAAATTTATCACCAGTCCAGATGTTGTGCAGAAAGTGCTAATGATGGAATGAATAAGGGACCATTCGTCAAAATTTGCCTCTGTCAAAATTAACACGTCATCCACAAAGAGAATGTGCAGTATGTGTGACAGCCCCGAGAAATTTACACCTGAAAGTTTGCCCTCTGCTTGGCTATGTTTGAGCAAAATACTGAGTCCTTCAAGAACCAAGATAAAAAGTAATGGTGAAAGAGGGCATCCTTGACGGAGCCCTCTCTCGCAACGAAAAGATCTGGTGGGCTCCCCGTTGATCAGAATAGCCATGGTAGTCGATGTAATACATCTTAGTATCCAATTAGTAGTAACTCGCCCAAAGCCGCTCTGCAGAAGAATTAGGTGCAAAAAATTCCAATTTACACAGTCAAAAGCTTGCTTAAGGTCCAGCTTGAGAAGAAAGGCAGATTGTTTTCTGGTTTTTAAGGTGTGGATGCATTCCTGTGCTACACCAACAGCATCTAAAATCTTTCTTCCTTTCAGGAAGCCAAGCTGCTCCTCCGATAAATCTTTGGAGAGTAGGGGACGAATTCGATTGGCGATAATCTTTGAAATGATTTTATAACATAGGTTGCACAATGAGATGGGGTGATAGTCTTTGAAGTGTTTTGGTAGGTTGGTTTTGGGGATCAAGACAATGTAGGTGTTGTTTAGCTGTGGATTAATCACTCCTCTCAGGCGAGCATCCTCCACGACATCCAACAGATCCTGTCCCATAATGTCGAAGAAGTGTATGTATAGTTCGACCGACCAGCCGTCGGGTCCCTGACTCTTTTCTTTCTTGAAGCCCTTTAGAACAGTCAATAATTCCTCCTTTGTACATGGGGATTCCAGTGCAAGAGCCTCCTCTGCTGTCACCATGTTGGGAAAACGGCTGGCTAACTCCACCTGTGCGTTTAAGCTTGGAGCATTGGAAACCTGAAAAAAAGCTTTGTAATGATTAACAGCCGCTGTTTTTATAGCTTCCTGGTCAAGATGTTTGAAGCCGTCCTCATCTTCAATATCCCACAACTGCTTCTTTGATCTACGCGCACTGGCAAAATTATGGAAGAATCGGGTGTTTTTGTCCCCACCCTCGAGCCAGAGCATCCTACTCTTGAGTCGCCACCTCTCCTCATCTTCACGCAGGTAGGTAGCTCAGGCCGCCTCCATCTCTCGGATTCTGCACTGTCTATTCGAAAAGGCATAATTTTGTAACTGTAAACAGATTAGAGTAGCCAGCTCCTCGTCAATCCGGTTAATGATAGCGTGCTCTTCACGTTTTTTGTTCTTAAGCCAGATTGAGGTATGCTACTTTAATGTGGCTAATTTCCTAGCCAAATTTGCTTGTGGATCACCAGGCACTAACGCAGAACAGCTCAACCACGTTGATCTGACCAGTCTGTCAAAAGAAATCTCCTTTAACAAAAGCGGATTAAACTTGAAAGGATGGCCCGCCCCATAGCGACCCAAGCCTATCTGTAGACAAATGGCAGCGTGGTCCGAAAGAAAAGGTAAATTAACCCAAGCCCGAGAACATCGATTTGGAGTAAGCACCTCTGCAGAGACAAGAAATCGATCAAGACGCTTTGCAATGTTGTCCTGACCTTGTCTGCCGTTCCTCCAGGTAGGTAAGAGCTCGGCAGGTTTAAGATCTATCAAATTGTTCTTGAAAAACAACTGTTTAAAGAAATTCAAGTGTTGATCAGTGATTGCTTTCTGACCCCAAGTCTCCAGTGGGCTGGTGGTAATGTTAAGATCTCCTGCTAAGATAAGATTGTGAGCCGCCAAGAGTCCGAGATCATCCAGGCGCTCCCAAAAAGCCTTGCGGTCGGTACAAGGCCCGTATACATTGAGAAAATTGAGGGAAGACTTTAGTTCAAAGTTGTAGCCTGTTAGAAGAATCCCTCCAGGGCTGAGCATCGGTCGAAGATCAAAAAGGGAAGGGTCCCAAGCGGCCAGAAGTCCTCCCGAGGTGCCCACCGAGCTTGCCGCGCAGATCAACCAGGTAGGCCTGAGTCTATGCAAGAAGTCCCTGGCAACAGAAGCAGTCACAAGTGTTTCTTGCAGAAAGATAATTGACGGTAGTGTGTGGTCCAAAAGTTTTCGCATGGAGGCAGCTTTCAGGGCTCCTCCAACCCCTCTTATGTTGAGGGACAATAGGATCATGGGATACCCCTGGCTAGGGCTTTTAAATCTCTAAGCGCCCCTTGTTTTGTGACCGAATCAGTGTTACACGTTGCTTTCAAACCAGACAATGTTTTCTTGCGAGCACTACGGGTTTTCAATGGAGAAAGTTCAAGTCCAATACCTCTAGACCAATGTGGGTCCGGTTCAGATGGAATGGGAGGGTTAGATGAGGATGGATGGTCCTGTGGAGGTTTGCTGGACGATGGATGGTCCCGTGGAGTGTCTTTTGGTGGAGGTATGTTAGGTTGAAATAGAGAGTTTCCAATATAGGTATGCATAGGTAGCGAGTCAAAAGGTAAGGAGTGTGTTGGTATAGCAGTCGGGAACATGGCATCAAGTTGTGTTTCAGATTGGCTCGGTTCAGTGTATCCAGGTAAAGTAAAAGAGTTTGGTGTTTCATCCAATGGAATGGTGGACGAGGGCCCTGGAACCATGGTGGATGGTGTTGGTTTAGATAAGTGGGATTCTGGTACAGGGTAAGGGATGGAGACACAACCTGATGGGGAAGGCTCGGTATGGGGGGGAGGAGATGTGTGATCAGATTGGACTGAATCTGTGGCCTTAACACCGGCACCCAAGATCAAATGCTCTTAATTAGCAATATACAATCTGTCCCAAGAAGAGAGAGTGTTATAGAGAGAGGGGCAAAGTATTTGAATCTTACCTACTAAGGAGTCATCAGCGGGACAAGAATCCTTCTCAAAGTTGGGGGCAGTCTGTTCATCAAATTGGGATGGTGAGGAGATGTAGCCATCAAAATTTGGCTCCTCTGCTGGATCCAAGTCAATGTCTGGACAGGGAAACTTGTGGCAGTCTCTTCGCAGGTGACCTGTTCTGCGACAATAGGAGCATCGGAAAGGGATGCCAAGAAAGTCCAGGCATTGTGTGATCAACTGATTTCGCCACTCTATTTGAAGGACCTCAGGAAGTCCGGCCTGAATGTCAATATCTACATAAATCTTTGCCATTCTTCTGTCTGTCTCTGCTAGACAGTTTGCATCCACTCTCAAGAATCGCCCTAAGGATGTCCCAATAAGTTCAAGTGCTTGATTATTCCAGAGTTGCAGCGGGAGACCAGGTAGCAGGACCCAGACATGCCTGTGACTGAAGAATTCAGTTGTAGGATTAAAACCAAGCCTCCATCTTTTGAGCATGAGGCTGCCTCCATTGATCGGCCAGAACCTGTCCAGAATGAGTGTTGTGTCCTCTGGCTTGTTGAAGATAAAACCTATCCATCCATGTTGCAGCAAGTGTATTCTAGGAAGGTAGCCCAGAATCGGCTCCCAGTGGATAGATATCCAGGCTTCTATATTTTTCTTTCATTTTTCTTTGTATGCCAGTCTACCAACCAGGGCACACAGGGCCAGGTTGCAAGCGTCGGTGAGCCCAACATCCATTCCGAGGATGAGATTTGGATGTTTGTTTTTAGGTTTCCAGACTCGATGATGGCGTTTATGTATCCTTTGATTCCGAGAGGTGGGTCCGGTAGTTGGGGACCATGCCCCTGGTCGGTCCCTGTTCTGGTGGACCTCTGCCTGTCTCTGCTGTAGTGCGGAGGTCGGACTTGCTTTTACTAGTATGGTTTGACTATGTACATCGACAGATGGGTCACGAAAAGTAGCTACAGGGGCATTAGGACCACGGCTCAATCCTGTAGATGTCGACTGTTTCGTCTTGTAGTGGCTGGAGCAGAGCTCATCAATCGAGGCCAGCAAGGACGGATGGTCCCATGGGTCTCCCATGGTCCAGGCTGAAAGGCTTAACTAAAGAGACTGCAGGAAAGAACAGAATAGTTGGAGAAAACAGATCAAACCCACACCCAGTTGGCGAATCAGACTGTCTAAGTAGTTAAAGGAAGGTGTCCGAAAGCATACCGATAGCAGATTAGTAGCAGATGGATGACAGTATAATGACAGTATATGCAGAAGGAGAGTCAGAACAAAGGTCAAAAGTATAACAGATCATAAAAAACCAACCAACCGAGTGGAAGCGAAACATGGTCTCAGCTAAAAACAACACAGTCTCCCAGAGAAAGGTCTGAAAGAAAACGCAGGGAAGAAACCGTCCAAACCCCAATGATCGAGGCTTTGAAAAGGTGTGTGCCGACCGAGATCCATCTGGTAACTGCACAGTAACCAAGTTACAAATCGGAAAGCATACCACCGATAGAGACAGTCCAAACCTCGGAGAAGGGAGATGTTCCAGACTGTCAAAACAGGCGCAGAAAGTCTCAGTTAGAGTGTCGACGACTAGATCAGGCGCAAGGAAAGATGTCTACAGTGGCGCAAGGGGAAGCGGTCGATTAACTGTCGAAGGCGCCAAATCTACAGAGAACCAGTTCAAAACATTGCAATCGCCCGCCATGGTCTAAGAAACTAGTGACCTTTTTTCAACTTTACTTGATATAAGGAGTTCAATACGCTTAACAACTTGAATACGATGAATATGAGAAATAAATTTGAACAAGATGAATATGGGAAAAAGAGGAAATAATTTCTATAATTAAAAACTATTTTAAATTTTAAGCTATTATATTAAATTGTTTTATATTAATTTCTTCAATTTTAATTTAATTTAAAAATTTTAAAGTAATTTGCATGATAATTAGTTAATATAATTTATATTACTAAAATACAAATGAATTCTCACAAATTTTATAGAAAAACATGCATTGTACAAATTTTGAAAAGCTATAAGATAAAAATATTTTTTATTTTCATGATATTGATAAACATCATTTTTTCTTAAAATGTCAAGTGTATATTAGTGTTAAATTTCAATTTTAAAATATTTGTAATATTAACAATTTTCATAACCTTTTTACTCAACAAAACTATGGAGATTTAGAAAATCTTCTCTCTAATTTATTTGATCATAAATACAAAATGTTAAAGCAAACTCATCAATTCCTTATCATTTTTCTTTTCAATAAAGTAAAATTAGTATGGGTAACAATCATCATCATTGAAAGTTGATTATTTTAAAGAGTCAAGAATAATTTATATTATTTATTTATTTTTAAATTAACATTTGATGTTTTCTTTTTCCATTTTATTTATTAGTATTCATATATTTTTGCGAGAAAAAAAATTGCAATTTCTATTCATTGAAAAAAAAATCGCATTGGTAAAGTACTCATGAAACAATACAAAATAACAAATGCATGTGTTAACAACACAAGATTATATGTGCAAAGTGCACTTACAAAAGTACAAGAATAAACATACACATCTATTATACATATCATTGGACGATCTTTGAAAAATAATTATCATCTCTTACCCCTTTTCTCTTCTTTGTTATCTATAGCAATCTCCTTCAAAAAAGGTCCACAATAACAATAACCAACTATAAGTTAGAAGACAATATATCAAGATTTATCAAAAAAACTAATTTTTGTTTGAATAAAATGAATTAGTTTCATGCAGTTTCTTTATTCTACTTAAAAAAACTTCAAATACAACTACTCCTCGTAAGAGTAAAAATGTTTAACAATACCTTAAATAATACAAAGTGGTGTTGTTAAAATGCCATAAACACCCACTTTTACAATAACAAACCCAATTTGACAAAAAAAAAATTTAACAATATATCCCATCCATATAACATGTAAGGTTCCCCCTTTTACAATCATAAACCCAACCCAATTTGAGAAGATTAATTTAACAATATATCCTACCTATATAACATTTAATGTTCTTACTTTCACAATGACAAACCCAATTTGAGAAAAGATTAATTTAACAATATATCCTATCTATATAACATTTAATGTTCTATAGTCCTCGGATGGGGTGTTTCTAGGCAACACGAGTGGACAGGCCACGGGGAGGCCACCTGGCCAGATAGTCAGCTAGCTAGCGCCTGATGGAACCCATCCCCCCAACACATCGCCTCAACGTTTAAACACAGACGCCACCACCCTTCAGAGTATTCAAGATGAAATTCTGTCGCATGTGTTCGAAGACTTGCAATGTGAGAACGCCCATGGCGCCGTGCAGGTCACCTCACCGATCACCTCCTCACCCCAGTTATGGTGCCCCTACCGCCAAGCTCGGGAGAATTCTCCCTCCTTCGTCATCCAATGCTCCCCCTCTCCCTCTCTGGAGCGTTCTGGCCATTCGGCTTTGCGTCTTCTTCCCCAAGATAACGATTCCCCCCGCCATGCCCCATATGAGAGGTAAATCAAGGCAAGGAGTCGCTTGGTATGCTACCAAGGGCAAGGAAATGCCCAATTTCGACCACCCTCTGGATATCGATGCTCTCCCTATTTTGGCTCCCTTCATATCTCCTGCTCCCTTCATCTCTCCTGCTCCCATCATCACTCCTACTCTTGCAGAGCCAATTCATGAAGACGCTCTCCTGGTCTTGGCTCCCATCATAGCTCCTGCTCCCATAGAGCCAATTATTGAAGCCACCCAGGACCTGTCGCCACTCTCAAATCCATATGGCTATCGGGTAGAATGGTTTGGCGCCATCAGAAATTCTTTGGGCTATGCACCTCCCTCCCCCGCTCCACCTCATCGTCCGCCTCCTCCTATCTCCCCACATCGCCACCCCTTTGAAGCCACCTCCGTTCCCTCACCACTTCTCTCCACCTCGGTCGACTCCCAACTTTGCTTCACCTACAACAATTGTGCAGACCAAGAAGAAATTACAGCCTCACTGCGCAAATTGACCAAGGGACAGAAGGACATCAAGTTTGCCCTCCAGGATTTGCAGAAGAAGGACGTAGAGCGATGGAGAAGGGTGGAAAACTTGGTGTCCTTTCTCCAGGATCTCTGACAGAGAATTGCAGAACGTGACAAAGGAAAGATGAAGAAAACTTAGGCCTTCGCGGGCCCAAAACTTCGTCCAGGTTTCTAATGCTCTTTTGTCTAAGTTTTTTAGTCCTTGTTTTTTACAGATAACTTTGTCTATTTTAGATCAGTTTACAGACAACTCCTCGCTCTGCGTGGCATTGTATTTTTTTTGCATGGCAAACAACATTTCATTTTGGACAAGTGTCACTCCTATTTTGGACTAGTGCCAACAGTGGTTTCCCAGTTGGGCACTGTTGACACACATGAAAAACGATTTGTAACTTTTTCAAGAAGGCCCTAATACATTCACTAACTTACAAAAAAAAAATGTTCTACAGTTGTAACCCAAAACTATATGCAATAAACTATTGACCAATTTAAAAATATGTGATTCAACATAAATTTTAAAATCATGTAGGTTTATATGGGTCTAAGTTAGTTCATAATCTTACAAGACACTCATTCATAGTCTTACAAGAAACTCATTTATAGTTTTGTTAATACTTGAGACCTATATATAATGGAAAACACTTTGTTAAAAGGTTTTGAATTCACTACAAAGCAATGTGGGATTTTATCTTTTGTTTGGGATAGTTTGTAACACCCTGGGTTTTGAACTTTGCATTAAATATTGTATTTTGTTAAGTTATGAAAGGCCAGAGTGCCTAAACAATTATTAAGAGGCCAATGTGCCTAGGAAATGTAATGTTTTGATCATTATTAATAATAAATACATTGTTGGTTGCTAGATGGACAAGGAAAAGAGTTATAGGGGGCTATGATTCCACAAGATAGGGGGCTTAAGGGGATACGTGTTTATTTCACATTTTAATATTTACCCATTATTGTCTTAATGGAGAATAATAGTTACATGATCTTCTTTGGGGGAAGGCCAAGTGGTTCCTTAATTCCAATAATTACATAAACCCGTCCTTGGTCACTTTGGGGGTTCTAACTCTCGTTCTCGTTCTTGTTCTTCTGTTGGTTGCCTCACTCATTCACTCATTTTTCACTCATGCACTCATTCACTCAATTGATTGTTGTTCACACCTTTCGTTGGGATTCCACTCCATTCATTCTACCACCCACTCATATTTCCTTTTTCATGTCTTGAATTGGGAAAGGAAAGCGAACTGTTGAATAAAAACCATGGTATTTTTTGCTGTAGAGACTACTGGTGTAATCCAGCGATGAATAAAGACTTGCATGTATGAGATTCTTTGGTATGTGCCTGGTTTTTCTCATAACTACGAGTCTTGAGAGTCCTAGCATGGAGATTCTGGACCAGCTGCACTAGAGCATTGGAAGGAGATGGACAACCTGAGGGACTGTGTGGCAGAGAAGGGGGGGTCCATTCTCTTGGGTTGTGCAGGCTGGGTAGAAGAGAGTTGGGTACTTTGATTGTTGTGGGTGTTGGGAAGACTATGAGAGCTTGAGTGCCGACTGGTTTGGAAATCCGAGTGACACTCTGGAAACTTTCTTGTGGATTCATAGCCCTGGCTTGGGGGTGGCACTGTTGTTGAAACTTGGAACAATAGTGTCTACAGTTAGGGTGGAACGTCCTTGGTATGCAACCAATTGGTGTCTTGTTTTTAGAAAATATAAGTGATGCAAGAGCATCACAAGCAAGTGCGAAAGTGGAGGACAACTGGATATCCGCCAACGCACATTTTGAGAACGTTTAGAATTTGAAAGGATAAGACATTAATGTAACATCTGGAAAATATATGTTTGCTTTTATGGTTTGGAGATTGTAATGCAGATCATGAGCGGTTGCTCTCATCTGTTTGTTGGAGGCATTTATTGTAATGAATGTAAAGTATTTGTAGACTTTAATTCGATTAGATAGCTTAGAGCTGTAGGAGGGAAAAATCTAGAAAATCTCCCTTGTATGTATTGTATTGTATTATTATTCTCATTGTAGGAGAATAGGAGAACATAGCAGAACAAAGATTGTAGAAGATTGTATAAGAAGATAGTTGTTGATATAGAACCCATGTACATGAATGCTTGAGTTAATATAAGAATGCTTTGAGTCAATCTCATGGTGTTGTGATGAATATTGTTTGCATCTATTGAATGGTATGTTTACAATTTTTTTATATGCTCTGTTATGCATTTGTTTCAATGTTGTGTATATGTATGATTTCATGTTGAATGTATGAAGTCTGTAAGAGGGAGATTATGAGTTTAAATTGTTTCTCGCCCAGAGAATTCCTGCAAGGAGTGCAATGAAATTCCGCAAGGAGTGCATTGACAAGATTCTGAGTTTCACCTTAGAAAAGCTCAGGAGTGATACCATTGTTCTCACACTAGAAAGAGTGTAAGAATATCACAGAGTCGTGCAAGGTGTGCACAGGTCGGGCGAAGTTTTAGATTTTAGCAACCCAAGTGTGAGTGGTTGAAGAACTCTGTTGCAAGGAGTGCTCAGAATATCGAAGTTCAGATAACCAGAGGTTATCATGAGTGTCGCAAAGAGTGCATGCAAAGAACCCTTGAAATTATTGAGGTTGTAACCGAAGCCACGCTCAGAAGGGATAGAGACTTCGAGAAATTCAAAGAAAAGAAGAAGGGCGAAGTCACCTCGCAGAGGTTTCCTTAGAAGAATTGATGCCAAGTCCTTTGACTTGAAGCCATTGAAAATTTGAGACGAACGGTGGAATTTCTCGGAGGGAGGAATACCAAAATCCCGTCAACCGTTGGATCTAGTAGATCAGCAGAGGGGATAAGGTTGATAACCTTTCAATGCTCACAAGCCTAGGAGGAATAATATCCGTTGGATCTAGATCAACGTGAGTCATTGATCTCTTGATTTCGGGAGTCAGGAGTTGGAGCATTGGGGTTGTGTTACAAAAACAGTCCTGACATCGTGAAACATGAAGTCACGATGTGATCATGGTCGTCGATCGAGAGGAAGGCATATGACTGTCAGATCAGGTCCTAGGGAGAGGCCCCACATTGAGTTTTGGGGTTTCGTGGATGTGGAGTGTTGGGTTTGTATCACGCCAACACCCCCAAAATCACGATTCACAAAAAAAAAAAAATTGTGACCCGTGGTCATAGCGCCGTGGTCACGTGGGAGAAAGGATCGCGCCTGGTGCTTGTTTGCGCAAGCAGGGTTTTTCGTAGAAGGACCTGTGGTTTCCATGGTTTTCATAGTTGAAGGTTCCAACGAGAACTGAAGGAACCATTTCAGTTCAAGGGATATTTAGAACGATCCTTAGACCGGGAGGTCATGCAGAACCTGCTGAGGTAGGGGTGCTACGTTAGGTGGTATCAGAGCTTACAATCATTGTTTTTTGTAAGCAAGGGAGACAGAAGGCAAGTTGTGATTTAAATTTTGCGTGGAACAGATTTAAAAAATGCCACCAAGAAGACGTCAAGATAGACCAATGCCTGATCTATCCATGGAAATGGAAATGAGGGAACTTCGTGCTCGATTAGATGCTATGGAGAAAACACAAAGACAAGCTGTTGATGCAGGAGATGTCAGTGAAGCCGAAAGTGAAAATGAGGCTGGAGATGAAGAAGAAGTTGTAGTCAAAGATGCTACAGAAGAATGTCTATTTAGAATTGTTGCAAGAATAGGGGCCAGAGAAAAAATGGACATCCTGATGTATGAAGGCAAATTAGATGTTGAGGATCTACTAGATTGGTTTGGAGCTCTAGAAAAATACTTTGAGTATGAGGGCATCGAAGAATATAAGAAAGTAAAGCATGTTGTCACTAGACTGAAAGGGCATGCAACACTATGGTGGGATGAACTACAAGATGATAGGCGTTGCAAAGGCAAACAACGAATCAAAAGATAGGATAGAATGGTCACAAATATGAAGTCCAATTTTATACCTAGATATTACCAAATCAATCTGTTTCGGAGAATGCATAATTTGAGACAGAAGGGGATGACAGTGAAGGAATACACTGCGGATTTTTACAGACTCAACATCAGAGCAAGTCATCATGAGAGTGATGATGAAAAAGTCACTAGATACATGAATGTCCTGAGATATGACATTCAAGATGAGATGAGCATGGTAATGATTAGAAATGTGGAAGATGCTTATCAGATTGCTCTGAAGGCAGAAGAGAAATTGGCCTGAAAGCAAGGTCAAGGAGGCAGAGGTAGAAGTCAGAGCAGAGGCAAAGCAATTTCCCAAGAAAGGGTACAAAAGCCCAAGGATGAAGAAAAAAAACCTCATAACCATCCAAAAAGAGCAGGAAGTTCATAGGGAAGATAGTATGCCAATAGGAACACTTTTCCTTGAGCCAGAGGAAGAGGAAGAGGCAGAGGTGGTGAGATAATTTTTTTTGTCTGTGGAAATATCCCACACAAATATTTTGAATGTCTTGATAGAAAAAGAGATGGAGGAGGAGAAGCTCACATTTCAGAAGCGCAAAGGCAAAATTTTGAGGCAGAAGATCCTTAATGATGAGGAAAATTCTCTTGAAGCCATAGAAAGAGGTAGAGAATCTAGTCCAAAGAAACAATTTGTTTAGAACTGCTTGCAAGACCAAGGATAGGGTATGTAAAGTGATAGTGGACAGTGGAATTACAGATAACCTAGTATCCACAGAAATGGTGGAAAAGATGGAATTGGAGACAGTTTCACATCCGAGCCCATACAAAGTCTTTTGGTTGCAGAAAGGACACCAGGTAGCTGTCACTAAACAATTTTTAGTTGAGTTTAAGATAGGGTGATACAGAGATGAGATTTTATGAGATTTTATGTGATTTTATTCCCATGGATGTATGTCATATTGTTTTGGGGAGATCGTGGCAATATGACAAAAATGTTGTTCATGGTGGGAGAAAGAACACATACACCTTGGAGAAGAATGGTAGAACACATATGTTGCTGCCAATTGAAGACAAGAAGGTGAAAGAAGAAACAAGCAATACTATACTTCTCATGAGTGGGAAGGAACTTCTGGATGAAGTCAAGAAATATGAAGAAATGCAGTTCACTAGGGTAAGAAAACCGAGAGTCATTTTGACCAATACCGCTATAGATGATCTACCCGAGGAAATTTAGGGAATGATGGAAAATTTCGCTGACATAGTGGTGGATGATTTACCTTGTTCGTTGTCACCCATTAGAAGTATAAACCATCATATTGACCTTATACCAGAAGTGAGTTTTCCAAACAAAGAAACGTACATATTGATGCCGCAGTAGAATGAAGAGGTCAAGAAGAAAGTCTAGGATTTGATGGACAAAGGATTGGTTAGAGAAAGTTGAGTCCATACGCTGTACCAACAGTGATAAGTCCAAAAAAGGATGGTGGATGGAGAATGTGTACAAACTCGAGGGCTATAAAAAAAATCACCATTAGGTATAGATTTCCTTTACCAAGGATGGATAACTTGATGGATTGCTTGAGCGGAGATTTTTTTTTTTTCAAAAATTGATTTGAAAAGCGGATATCATCAAATTAGAATGAGGGAAGGTGATGAATGGAAGACAACATTCAAAACGAATGAAGGATTATACGAATGGTTTGTCATGTCGTTTGGTTTGATGAATGTGCCAAGTACTTTCATGATATTAATGAACAAAGTCTTGAAATATTTCATTGGAAAGTTCGTAATTGTGTATATTGATGATATAATGATCTTTAGTAAGACTGGAGAAGAGCACTTGAGACACTTAACTCTAGTGACGAGGAGGTTACAACGAGAGAAGTGGATGATAAATCTAAAGAAGTCATCTTTCATGAAGAAGGAACTCATTTATTTGGGGTTTGTAATCTCTTTGAATGAGTTGAAGATGGATCCTGAGAAGGTAAAAGAAATCAAAGAATGTCCATCGCCAAGGAATATATTTGAAGTCAGAAGCTTCCATGGATTAGCCAGTTTTTATAGGAAATTCATCCGAAACTTTAGTGGAATTTATGTGCCAATGATGGACATAGTCAAGAAAAGACATAAATCTTTTCATTGGACAGAGGAAGCAGAGAAAAGTTTCAAGTTGTTGAAAGAGAAGATAATCGGACAACCAATTCTGGTTTTTCCAGACTTCAGTAAAACATTTCAAGTGAGATGTGACACAAGTGGATTTGTGATTGGAGAAGTCTTAGGTCAAGACAATAGACCAGTTGCATACTTCAGTGAGAAACTGAATGATGCCAAGAGAAATTATTCCACATATGATAAAGAGTTTTATGCAATCATACAAGCACTAAAGAAATGGAGGCATTACTTGGTTCCGAAGGAGTTTGTCTTGTATAGCGACAACCATGCTTTACAATTTATAACCAGATGGGAGAAATTGAACCAGAAACATGTGAAATGGGTTGAATTTATACAGAACTTTACTTTTGTTATAAAGCACATTTATGGAACTGCTAACAAGGTTGTTGATGCATTGAGCAGGAAATGTTTGATTTCTGCAGGAGTTTTGTGTGAAGACCTTAGGTTTTGATAGCCTTAAGGACATGTACAAAGATGATTCAGATTTCAAGGATGCTTATGAAGCATGCAAGAATCCTTTTCTGAGAGAAAAAAGCCAATGGATTGAATATATGGTTCAGGATGGATTGTTATTCAAAGGAAATTAGTTGTGTATCCCAAAGAGTTCTATGAGAGAGAATCTTCTAAAGGAAAAACATAGTGGGGGATTGGCTGGACATTTCGGCCATGAAAAAACATTCGTGCAACTGAATAGTTTATATTATTGGCCAAGGATGAGGACATATGTGAAGAATTTTGTCAACAAGTGTATAATTTTCCAGCATGCAAAGGGGAAACGGAAAAATACAGGATTGTATCAACCATTGTCAGTACCAGAGAGGTCGTGGGACACGATAAGCATGGATTTTGTGTTAGGACTGTCGAGAACATAGAGGGGTTGTGATTCCATATTCATGGAAATCGATCGATTCTAAAAAATGGCACATTTCATTCCATGTCAGAAAACCAGTGATGCAACACACATTGCAAACCTGTTTTTCAAAGAGGTTGTTCAACTTCATGGTTTACCCAAGAGTATTGTTTCAAATAGGGATACCAAATTTGTAGGTCATTTCTAGAGGACACTATGGAGAAAGTTGGGGATGAATTTATCTTTTTGCTTAGCATATCGCCCTCATACGGATGGATAGACTGAGGTAGTGAATCGAAGTTTGGGGGACTTATTGAGAATCTTGGTGACTGAACACCATACACAGTGGGATCAAATTCTGCCGCAAGTGAAATTTTCATATAACGAATCACCTAATAGGAGCACAGAACAGAGCCCATTCTAGATAATATGTGGAATGCATCCAAGATGTATATCTGAGTTAAGGGACTTAGAGCAACATGATTTCATAATCATTGGAGCCGAAGATTTTGCAGCAAAGATGCAAGAGCTCCACAGTAAGATTAAAGAGTAGTTACAAAGTTCCAACCAGGAATACAAGAATAGACAAGATCAACACAAAAGAAAACTTTAGTTTGAAGTGGGAGATTTGGTCTTAGCACACCTGAGGAAGGAAATATTCCCAAGGGGAACGTATAATAAACTGAAGATGAAAAAGATAGGGCCATGTAAAATCATAAGAAAATTTGAGGCAAATGCTTATGCGATAGAATTGCCAGATGGTGTGGGCATATCACCCATATTCAAGATAGAAAATATGTATCCTTAAAGAGAAGATGAACAAGATGGGGTAGAGATTCAGAAAGAAATTCAATGGGTTAAACAAATTCCTGTAGCTAAAAATCCATAGATGGAAAAGATCATTGATTAGAGAGTTAGCAGGAAGACCCGAAGAAAGACATATTTTGAATACTTGGTAAAGTGGAAAGGACACCCGATTGAAGATGCCAGATGGGAAAGCGAAGAAGAGATCTAGACACATGGACAGATGGTACAGAAGCTCATGAATTTTTCAGCCAAGGGAGTATGATGCAGGAGCATCGCAAGCAAGTGCAAAAGTGGAGGATAGCTAGATATGCACCAACGCACATTTTGAGAACGTTTTGAATTTGAAAGGATAAAACGTTAATGTAATATCTGGAAAATATATGTTTTCTTTTATGGTTTGGAGATTGTAATGTAAATCATGAGGGGTTGCTCTCATCTGTTTGTTGGAGGCATTTATTGTAATGAATGTAAAGTAGTTGTAGACTTTAATTCGATTAAATAGCTTAGAGCTATAGGAGGGAAAACTCTAGAAATCTCCCTCGTATGTATTGTATTGTATTATTATTCTTATTGTAGGAGAATAGGAGAATAGAGAAGAACAAAGATTGTAGAAGATTGTATAAGTAGATAGTTGTTGATATAGAACCCGTGTATAGGAATGCTTGAGTTAATATAAGAATGCTTTGACTCAATCTCGTGGTGTTGTGATGAATATTTTTTGCATCTATTGAATGATATGTTTATAGTTTGCTTATATGCTCTGTTATGCATTTATGTTGTGTATATGTATGATTTCATCTTGAATGTATGATGTCTATGAGAGGGAGAGTATGAGTTTCAATTTTTTCGTGTCCTGAGAATTCCTGCAAGGAGTGCAGTGAAATTCCATAAGGAGTGCGTTGACAAGATTCAAAGTTTCACCTCAGAAAATCTCAGGAGAGATACCGGTGTTCTCACACCAGTGAGAGTGCAAGTATAGCACAGAGCTGTGCAAGGTGTGCATAGGCCAGGCGAAGTTTTAGATTTTACCAACCCAAGTGTGAGTGGTTGAATAACTCTATCACAAGGAATGCACAGAGTATCAAAGTTCAGATAACCAGAGGTTATTGTGAGTGCCGCAATGAGTGTGCACAAAAAAACCTTGAAATTATTGAGGTTGCAACAGAAGCCAAGCTCAAAAGGGATAGAGACTTCAAGAAATTTGAAGAAAAGCAGAAGGGTGAAGTCACCTCGCAGAGGTTTCCCTAAAAGAATTGACGCCAAGTCCTTTGACTTGAAGCCATTGAAAATATGAGACGGACGGTGGAATTTCTCGGAGGGAGGAATACCGAAATCCCATCAGTCGTTGGATCTAGTAGATCAGCAGAGGGGATAAGGATGATAACCTTTCAATGCTCATAAGCCCAGGAGGAACAATATCAGTTGTATCTGGATCAACGGGAGTCGTTGATCTCTTTATTTCGGATCTCGACATTTTAGGAGTAGGGAGTTGGAGCATTGGGGTTGTGTTACACAAACAGTCCCGACATCGTGAAACATGAAGTTGCGATGCGATCGTGGTCGTCGATCGAGAGGAAGGCACAAGATCGTCAGATATGGTCCTAGATAGAGGCCCCACATCGGGTTTCGGGGTTTTGTGGATGTGGAGTGTTGGGTTTGTATGACGCCAATACCCCCAAAATTGCGATTTGCGAAATACCTTTTTGTGTGACCCGTGGTCATAGTTCCGTGGTCGCGTGGGAGAAAGGCTCGCGCCTAGTGCTTGTTTGCGTAGGTGGGGTTTTTCATAGAAGGACCTGTGGTTTCCATGGTTTTCAGAGTTGAAGGTTCCAGCGGGAACTAAAGAAACCATTTCGGTTCAAGGGAGATTTAGAACGATCCTTAGACTGGGAGGTCACGCAGAACCTGCTGAGGTAGGGGTATGCGTCAATAAGTGCTCTTTGCTATGGTTATTTACTTGTGCATGATTTATTCCATTGTGTATTTATTTATCATTGAATTCAATATTTAGAATATGTATGCTTGTTGGTTATTGTTGTGCATGACATATAGTTCATTTATTTTATGTTATAATAGAATATTGATCTATGCATGTGAACATTTCATGCATATTTATTAATCAAGAATGTATCAGAAGTCAAATTAGTTAGAGAAGGGGACTTGAAGTTAGCGTAGCCCAGCCTGTGGGTGTCTGGGTATGTTACAAATTGGTATCAGAGCTTCTGGTTGAAACACCAGGTCAGATCTATTAGACAAGATCGTGTGGTTGATATCAAGTTATGACCTTGAAGTCATGAAGCTAAGGAGGAATGGTGTTGCAGAGTATGCGCAGAAGCTAGAACGTCTGAGATCCTTAGTAAGGGATTGAAGGATCATGATCGTTCCTTTTGAATTCGGGAACGATCGCCACCATGGGATCACGAGAGATATGGACCATTGGATCGAAGGGAAGGTGAATATTAGTCATCCGATGGAGGAGAATAGGAGGTTGGGGTAAGAATTAAATTCTAGCCATCGGATCTGGCTGATCGATCATCAGCCGTCGATCGAAGCCAGGAAGGGAAGGAAGGACTTTGGAACTTCAAAGCTTTGATAATATTAGTAGGAAGGAAAAGCCTGAATTGTCGAAGTATGCATTTATGAAAAATTGTCAGTTGTCCGATCTAATGAGAGGCATGGAGGGATCTCCTTTGTTGATCGTGGTCAGTCGACATTGACCGCTTTGAGAGTTTTCACTTCTGGAGTTTTAAACTTTGATGAACTGCTATAACCTGGAGTCCCGGAGCGCTAGAGTACTGAAGTCTCGTCGATCGTTAGATGGAAGGGATAACTTCAAGAGTGTTTCGAGCTATCAGATATAGCAAAGTTGGAAGCATAATGAGGTTTCATAGCTTCATAACCTCATTACTTCAGTTTTCGGTAGTTTGGGAGTGTGGGGGTCGTCTGGAGAAAGAAGCCTCGAAGCTTGAAGCCCAAAGTTAATTGCAGTCATTGGTTATGGGAGAAGTGTGAGCTGTCGATTTTAGTTCAACGTTCGATTATTCGGGAGGTAGCATGTATTGGAGTTAGGAAACTTTCAAAGCCCGGATGATCTAAAAATGAAGAAGACTTGTATTCTTGAAATTATTTGCAAGATTTAATTCATGTGTTAAAATGAAAACGGATCAATTTTGCAACACAAATTTTATAGAAATTACTCATTCAAGATGCATATAAAAAACAACAATAAACAATGAACAGAAAACACATAACACAACAAATGATAAAGGAGTTCACCCCTCTCTTGGGCTACATCTCCTGGTCTAGCTTCCAATGGATCTTTTGTATTATTTTATCAAAGTTCTCAAATGTGTTATTTACAATGCTCAAAATGCCAAATAGATGGCTCCAATGGCTTCAAAACGTCCAAAAACCCCTAGCTGGGCTTTTTCGGCACCTTGTTTGGCCAAAAATTGAAGAAGATAGGCTTCCTGGAAGTTCCCCTTCAAACTTACTATCTCTGGATCGCCAAAATGCACCCTTGTTACCTCAACCTAGCCCCCACGCACATTTATGTGAAAAAACCCAGCACCGGGCACAACCACACAACCAGTGCAAACTGTAGGACGGTTACGCGTCGGCCCCTAACCGTCTAAGACCGAGGGCATATGAAGCGCCATGTGACCGCGCGCTAATATATAAAGGGCCAAAGTTTAAAATGGTTAGAAAAGGCACGCCCATGGTCACATCATACATCCATACGACCAGGGCTCATATGGAAAGGCTATATAATAAATGGTCGGAGGGCGCACATATGGTAACGGTGGTTACATTGTATACACATGGGACCGGGGGCCGGGGCTAAGCCCTGGCCTGGTCCGCGCCCCAACATACAATATATTTCAATTTAAATATAATGTTTGCCATATATATAACAAGGCACATATAGTGGCACACCGGTTGGGCGGCCCTTCCCAAGTCTCTTCCCCTGCCTGGAGGTCGCGAGGTCGAGTCTTGCCGATTGCACAAATTTTAAACCAATATATAGGTGACACGTGGCGACCATTGATTGGGCCACGTGTCACCATCCCATTCGCTGCTAACAAGCCACGTCATATGCCAACTATCCACACAACTATCTGCCATGTGTTGTATGTCCATGCCACGTGTCGTACAGTCTGCCACGTCAGCATCCATACGGACTGTACAGTCAACATCCCTTTTTTTTTACCTGTTTGTCGTTTTGAACAGAAAGTGATATATCTCTCTACTGAACCCAAATGATTTGCGTTGGGTTCTTGATGACGAGGCCTATGCTCCCATTTGATTTGAAGCAATTTCGAGCACTTTCAATTTTGAGCAAAATTTGATCCTCTGGATCACACCTCCCCATTGGAAAGCTTTTGGACCTCCAAAAGACTATTTTCAGTCTATTTGAAGATGAGGGTATAGTTCCCTCACCTTTCCAACCTCAATCCACTTGGCTTTG
>JZKD02S2207641.1:6436-18973 GCA_000966675.3 Picea glauca
TTTAATCGACACTACGATAAATCAATACAACTGACTTGAGACTTTATGTGCCAGTCTAGTCATAGATCTTGCATGTGTAGACAGTGTTAAGAAAAATGGGAAAGCACACACCCTAGACGTAACTGAATATCATGTTACTTCACCATTCTACAGAATTAATAACCAACCCAATCATCCATTACTTTACATGACTATAGCAGTAACTTCACTGTCATCAACCAAAATAAATGGGATTAATTAAATCACCAAAGAGTTTAATACAATGGACTGAAGTTGACATGTTGCGCTACCAGTGATCTCGCCCAACCTGTCAAATTAACTATGACTCTAAGTTACTGATCACATCGAGAGGTGAGAAAGGAATTTTAAAAACAAGAATCGAAAGGAATAACCTACGCCAAATCCTTGAGGATTGATTCAAGTGGTGGAGTAAAATTCGCATGGAGGTAAGAATAGGGCAATGTCTAAACTTGAGGTTGACTAACTATAGAGAGTATGCATTCTAGCAGGTACTCATCAGTCTATATGGAGAAGGGTAGAAGAAAATCACTGGAAAGAAGGAAGACTCAAGGTATGAGAATCATGTTAGCAGATCAGAGAGGAAGGCTCAACCTTCATTTATCGCAAGCAACAACCTGGTGGTTTAGAGTTTTTGAGAGCACTACTTGACTTTAGTTTTCAGAGCACTACTTGAGTATTCAAATGCACATAGAATTATAACTTTTTTTTTTTGAAATTGTTTCTTTCAAGAACACCAAAATTCGATTAAATATTCAATTACTACATTCCTTAAATATACAATACAAAACTAGTATTGAAAACAAATAATAATCAACAATATAAATACCGCCACCAAAGAAGATGAATTGAAGGTGTCCTTCCATGAGTTTATCTCCCTCTTACTCTTGCTTTATAATCACAGAGACTTCACCGGTACCTACCAGCCAACGCCAGGGGTAGTCTTCTTCCCCCTTATCCCTCGAGTCGTAAAGGGGCCAAGCACAAAACCAATACACAATAGCTCTCAATCTTGCCTCGCAAGGAAGAACTTCCACTCTGTCTCAAGCTTGAATTTCCAACTCTCACAAGTAAAACATATTCCACAAAATTTTGGCAGCATAACATTACCAATAATAAGTGAGAACCATTTCCCTTATATCACATTTGTTTTATAGAAAAATACTCACTGACACATATCCTCATTTACAATTAATTATATTTTTAATTAATTTAATTACGATTATTCACCCACACACTTGTCACACTCTCCTCAAGTTGCACAAGTAATTACCATTTTTATTTTATTTAAAAGCCCAATTTCCCTCACATTCCCCAATGTGTTCCTTTTTTCTCTCTTAGTTGTCCCTTTGTTCCCTAGATTTCCATTTAATGAGTGTCTCTTAACTAGATCTTAGTTAGAGTTGGATTAAGAGTCTTCTTATAGCTAGGCCAGTGGTAGGTTGACTCAAGATTCCATTCCATGTGTACTCCTATTCTCTCATATTATTATTTCTTTTATTTTTTTAAATCCATTTTATTAATTTCATGCACATATTTGCATTTTATCCAACCTTTTAAATTTCATTCCCCTTTTTCCTAGAATTTGATTATTCTCAAGTCTTTTAACTTATTTCATAATTCATTTAGTCATTTATTTAAATTTAGACTTAGACTTAGTATTAGACTTAGGCTTAGACTTTTGTTAGGCTTTATAATTAATAATTTATTGTTTAATTAATTTTTTTATTCTAACACGGTCTAATCATTTCAATGTTTTCTAGGCCACTTGGATTTATTGACTCAATTTTTTAATTACACGACGTGCCCTTCAAGATGCACGTCCATGCTCCAAGGGTGCCACTCACCTTAGACTAGTTCTAAAAGTTTGTCCGGCCTTTGGAGTAAACACTCCATTCAGTCGACCTTGTGAGAGACTAAGGGCTTCTAAGGAATAAGAACTTTACCTTATTGCGTGCCCCTTAAAATATTCATGAGAGACTATCTCATTCCTCCCTCATGACATCATGTACTTATCGAACCAGGTAATCATTAACTTACAGTTCAGAGCACAGCGGGAGTGATAGTAGGCTGTGACAGGGACGCTTCCACGCCTCTCACTCAAATGTCTATTTTTTGTGCATGGACCCTTTACTTCTTATGTGAGTCGGATTAGCAAGCATCGTTAAGCCTGCATCCACTGATAAAAATAGTGTCAATGATCCATATACACAAATCATACTGAAATCAATCATATGTCACATGTGTGTAAAATGAAATACTCAAACAAATACAATCCACTCCCTGACTCAATCTAGAGTCCAAGGAAGTTCATTGATGCCATCAACATCCATAACATGTCATGTGTCCTGCACACTCAGGAAAACTTGTCAATAGAATCTGCCAATATATATATACATCAATTTAACAATAAGTCACAACACATAGTCATCATCATATATAACCCATAATTGAAATGAAATCATAATATACCATAACCGGATCACTTGCATGCAAGTGTCCTCAAATAATATGTCAATAAAAGTGTGCTCAGTAGAACGAGATGTTATAGGGGAGGAACCAAGAAGTTTGGAGGACAATTTTTCTAATGCACAATTGTTTTCAGTGCAGATTGTTGATGAATATTTTGTTGATATCATTGATTTTTTTAGTACAGGATTTTCCCCAAAGGAATACACCACTGCGCAGAAGAGGAATTTGGTGGTCAGAGTTGCAGATTATCAACTTATTACAGAAAATTTGTATAAACAAGGAGCATGCAATATTTTAAGGAGACATGTTAAAAACATGAACATCCTATCATCTTAGCAGAAGCACATGAAGCAATTGCTGGAGGACATTATGCAGGGAAAGCTACTATGCAGAAGATACTACGTGCAAGATTATGGTGTCCAACAATTTCTAAAGATGCAAAGGAGTATTGTCAGGCTTGTGATGTCTATCATAGGGTAAGAAATCCATCCAGGAGGGATGAGATGCCATTGATACCTTGGGTAACTCTTAAAGTGTTAGACAAATGGGAAATTGACTTTGTAGGTCCAATCAATCCACCAGCTAGAATATCGAGAGCAAGGTATATCATTACAATGACAAAATACTTAACCAGATGGACTAAAGTAGTAGCAATGAAAGGTGGTAGTGCACTTCCTATTTGAACATGTAATTACAAGATTTGGATGCCCTGGGATTTTGATCAGTGATCAGGGAACTCATTTTATTAATAGTACCATTCAGACAATGACTAAAAAATTTGAGATACACCATCAGAAGATCACTCCATACCATCCTCAAGCTAATGGAATAGTGGAAGCATTTTATAAGATTTTGGAGAATTTATTAACCAAGATTTGCAATGTGAACATGGATGATTGGGATTTGAAGATACCAACAATATTATGGGCTTATAGAACTATATGTAACAAACTCATAGGGAAAACACCTTTTATATTGGTGTATGGTCAAGAAGCAGTAGTCCCTTTGGAATATTTTATACCAAGTCTACGCATTGCAACCATTACAAATATGACAAAAAGAGGCACAACTAAAGAAATATTAGCTCAACTGATGGAATTAGAAGAATACAAGATTATGGCTAGTTTCCATCAGGAAGTATAGAAAGCAAAGGATAAATCTTGGCATGATAGACATATCAAGAAGAAGAAATTTAAGGAAAGAGATATGGTTCTCCTCTATGACAGTAAGTACTTATAGAACCCAGGGGAATTCATAATGCATTTTCTAGGGACATATAAGATAAAGTTTGTCATAGATAGAGGTGTTGTGAAGCTGCAAGATTTAACAGGAAAAGAGATTCAAGGATTGGTGAATGGAAGTCAACTGAAAATGTATAGGGATAGTTGACCCAGTAACCCTTAGTAGTTGCAACATAGAAAATTAGAGTTTTACATAGTAGGAGTTAAAAGAAAGAAAAAAAAAGAAGAAAAAAGAAGAAAAAGAAAAGAAAATTTGAGTAAAAGAAGAAAAAGAAAGAAAGAACTAGAAAAAGAAGAAAAATACAAAAATATGGAGTAGATAGATAAGTGGTAGACAGGTAATTGGATAATACTACACACAACAAACAATAAGTGGTGGGCAAAAATAGGATGACACTATGTGCCCAAAAAATATGACAAGACAAAAACTGTAGCACGCCGAGATGGAAAGCGATTGGGAAATGGAAAAAAACAGTAGTCAAAAAAGTACAAGTGTGACAAATCATTTATGACAGGACATATAAAAGCATAAATCATGCACGAAAAGACTCATTGTGACATTGAGAAAATGATAGCTAAGGAGAGAAAACTTGGTGTGAGCAAGTGATTTTGAGAAGTATTAAGTGAGGATTCAGAGCAATTTTTGTAGGATTTAGAAGAATGGTGCCATTAAAGGTTAGAGCTCCCAGTCGAATTGTAAGGAAAACACGCATCATCACGAGATCTCGATGGGAGAAAGAAGCCAAAGTAGAAAACCCTATTTATACAGAGGGAGTAGTGTAAATGGATGCCATTCCTTCAGCAGTGATCAAACCAGTTAGCCCAATGATTGTGGAGGACAAGAACAACAAGTTCCAGCAACATAAGAGATGAAGGTTGAGGCATGGGAAGAAACATGAAACACTAACACACAGTAGAACCCCACACAAAAACTTAGATTAGGAGCACCATAGAAGATGGATGAGCACGATGATGAAATAATAGAGGCATATGATCCTAGAGGATAGGCCGAAGAAGTGCAGAGCCCTATTGCAGAACCAAAAAAATAGTTGGGGGAAGTACTAGTGGAAGATCTTATAAGACAACAAGATTCAAACACTGAAGACGAAGAAGATACACACCAAGAAGCAGGGCCATCGACAATGACAATGAAGACAAGGGGAAAATATATAATACAAATATCACCACACAAATAGAAAGAAGCAACACTGATAATACCCCGCGTACCCTAAGGAGTCACGATCCTTCCTGGAATATTAGGATGTGTGGATAAAGTGAGGTATTCAGACCATGATATTGAAGACAGGGACAAATTCCCCGTGTTTGCACCATAAGTCTATATCGATACAAATGGTACAACTTCATCAGAGGTTCCAATTTTATAACTAAAGTGGTGGATTGCAGGGTTGTATAATACAGGTATCATGAACATGTTGGAAATTCCACACTTTGGGAGGGTCAAGGATGTCAATGTTTGTGTTAAAGAACTATTGGCCTTGGTGCACGGAGGTTTTCTATGGATGGACAAATCGATATCAATAGATTTAGATTTAATTGCAGAGATTACAAGTTTCCCAACATATGGAGAAAATACAAAACAATATTTGGATGATAAGACAAAGGAGAAAGATTTGGTAGAGGAGATGAAGAAGACATATGGAACTAAGAGAGGGTCTCGAGAATCATAATTAATAGAATCAATGAACATGTGATGAGGTTGGAAAAAAATATGATGGCTTGTAAACTTTTAAGGAAATGTCGCAAGGAAGAAGCACTTGCAGAAGTTATAACAACAACCACACAATGCACGAAGGGGACTCTACTCAAATGGACCCCATATTTACTTAATTTATTTTATATGACTGCAAGGATGCATAGGATATTGGAATGAAGTTCCATTATGCATGGTTGATAATATTGATAGCTTTGGTGGGTTGGGGAGAACCTAAATACAATGTCTTTTACTCAAGGCGAGGAAAGTGTCGTGCAACTAAGTATACTACATTATGAAACACTTTAGATGAAAAACAAAGAAAGGAAAACGCCAGTATATTTGCTACGTATTATGACGAGATGCAAGAAAGTATAGCCAATACATGGAGGATACTACCAGAAGTTGTGGAATATCATCAAGGAATATATATTTTAAGGCTTCCAGACACAATATGTGGATCGAGGCCAAAATGAGTCCCAAGAAGGAATGGTTATAACTAATATATTGTGTGAAAACAGAAGAAGTACAGTGGGCCATGAAATATTGGCCTAAAGAATGGAGTGTACCAGTAGCTTCCAAGAAGGGATCAAAAGGTAAGGAACAAGAAGAAGTTGGCACTTCATAGAAGTCAAACAATCCAACATCAAATACAAGAAAGGCAACAGAGCGTGCGAAGGAAATAGGGGGGAGGGAAACAGTTAGAAAGCCAAGGTAGAATAACCCTATCCCCAAACTTTCAAAACAGGAGAAGGACCGTGCAAAAGTATATAATGGAGGAGTGGAGAAGGATAACAATGTTCCTACGCAGGAGGAACTAGGAGGAGGATATCTTAAATACATGGACGTCCCAGGTACATTAGTGTAGACATAGACACTATCCATGAAGAGGACAATATTGCATTCAATAGGCCAGTGCAAGAAGATGAAGGTGCATAAGGGCATTCCAGAATTCACATTGATAGAAGATGATGCAAATATGGTCATAGAAATAGTACAGGACCACGCAGCAAAGGCATGGGATGATACAGAGAAAAAAAGGGAAGAAATAGTCAATAAGTTTACAGAGGTTAAGGACACAGTAGAACAAATACAACTTAATACAGCGTAGCAGAGGTAGGAGGTGAAACAATAGGAGACTACTCAAGAAAAGATAGTTCCAGCACGAGAGACAATATAGATAATATCAATGGAGAGTGAGAATTTCTACATAACTTAAGAGATGTTGCAGGTAGATGAGGACACAACATAGAAGCAATTGAAGTACATATATCACTTGGACTTGGTATTTCCCAAGGTTCCAATGAAGGCATTGTATAAACTTCAAATCAATGTCGCACAGGAGATACAATCGAGATCACATGTTATGACAAGTCTAGAACTGGACAATGAAGTAAAGAGGACACTTGAGTTGACAATCGATCAAGTGCAATTTTAGAGAGATACAGTAAATTAGAACATTCACAGAATGGAGTATAAGGTGGAAGAAGTGTTTAGAACAATTCTTGACGACACGCAAGAAGGGGAGAGTTTACCTACAAAGGAGAAGATTGAAAAGATAGTGCAAGCTATGGAGGCATATAAGAATCACATTACAGAGTTGAACAAACTCCTATCACCCAACACCCCACCAAAAGTTAGAATGAAAAGGGAGTAGCAGGTGACAGGACATAAGGAGAGTATTGTGCAGAGCATTCATGAAATCAAAGAGCTATATGATAGGAGTACACAATTATGGACTAATCTCCAGGAAGATGAAAAACTGCAGAAGTTAGAATGGAAGGAAGAAGGATTAAATTCTGCAGTGCAATAACTTAAACAGAGGAAAAAAGAAATGAACATATCATATAGGATGAAGAGTGCATAGGAATTGAATAATTTGCAGACAGAGCTAAAGAGCATACATGTGGAGAAGAAGTTAAGACAGGCTAAGTTGGAGCCACTATAAGAAGGGGTAGAACAAATGTTGACTGATATTGAAGCAACCAAGGCATAGATTGAAAAAATCATCTTGGAGACTGAAGATTTGTTGAAGGAGCATATCACTACGCAGACTGTGGAGTTTGTAGAAGAGAAGAGCGCACACGAAAACACTCGAATTAAAGATATTACAGACAAATTCCACGCGTTAGAGAAGTTAGTGCAAGATGAAAAAACTGCCTAAGTGGCTTGGGATGCGCCACAGGTGAGTGCTGGGGGCATGTTGGCGTAGGCCATTTTGGGGAACAATGCAGCAATCAAGGAAGACAAATAGAAAAGGGACCATAAAATGAGTGTCTTCCATATAATAAGGAAAAACATCGCAAGGAAGTAGGAACAGAAGAAAGAAGGACAGAGATCAACCGCGCGGGGGAAGTTATAATGTGGACAAACCTAATCCACTTAGGCTTAGGGTTTTATTCATGATTGTAATGGGTTTTAACCCAATTTTGTAGTATTAATATGCATTGTAATATCTGAGGAGGGGGATCGAAGAGAGTTTCTAGCAATAATTTTGAGTCAATAAGGAGTTCATGAGTTAGTTTTTGGTATGAGTTTTTTTGAGATATGTGGAGCTATCTTTGGATATGAGTTTGTTTTTTAGTTGTAACTGAGGTTAAGGTCACAAGATGTGGAGCTTGGTGTGACCTTGTCATCCCCACCATCACCAAGCTTCTTATATAATGTGCGTAGCACAGAACCTTGATGAAGAATAATATAGAAGAAGAGAGTGCCACATCTTTGTGGATGTAACCTAGGGGGGTGAACCACAGTAAAACATTGTATCACTGGGTGGAATGTTTATTTTATGTCTTGCAATGGTTTATGATGAATGAATCAATCTGTTAGTAGTAAAATGCAACGCGCACTAGAATAGTTCAAATATTTACTACATAATAAAGTTTAATGAATGAATATGGTTATAGAATGGTAGATATGGACTTAATAATATGGTAGAATGATAGATATGATGAATGATAAAGTAAAATAACATGCCTAACATCCCCAAAGAAGAATCCCTTCCAAGGATGGATACATCTGGGTCCTGCAACCACCCATAAAGCCATCTCGGGTGAGACTTCAGTGTGCACTCTATGCACAGTGTTTCCTTCTAGTCTCCAGATCCCTTTTTGAGTTTTCTCACAAAATGTGCTTCCTCTGCATTTGATTCACAAATGTATCAATCACTTGATTTGTGTTATTTATTCTTCTTCTTCTTTGAGGCTTTGAAAGTTGCTTCTTTATTTGATGGTTTTTTTTTTTAGTCCTCATTTCATATGCAGTGAGAATCCCATGAAATTAATCTATTGTTAGTTTATCAAGATCCTTCACTTTTTCAATACCGGAAAATTTGGCATCGAATCCTAATGGGAGTGACCTTAACACATTTTGTATAATCATCGATTCTTCAACCATTTCACCAAGTCATCTAATGGTCATGTTGAAAATTTCATCCACATAGAGAAGATAGACTACAAAATGTTCTTTGTCTTTCATTCTCAGACTCTCGAACCATACTCTATGAGTTTGGAGATTTTCCTTCTTAACCTTGTCATCGCATTCATAAATATTTTGAAGCTTAATTTATTTTTCTGATTTACAATGCATCACCTTGAAAAAATTGGATTTTGATAGATAACACAAGATGAGATTCATGGCTTTTGCATTGTTTTCACTAGGATTCTTCCCAGTCACATATGTTGGTGAAGTTGTCGTGGATGTATAACCAGTAATGACTGGTTGCTAAATATCAAAACAAAGATCCATTAAATATGTTTTCATCCTTATTCTCTACAAGGCTGTAACGACCCTCCTCGTTACGACAACAACTCTAATAACAGGTGCAAAATTTTTGTTGTTTAATGTGTGTGCGCGTGTGTAGAAGTAACAGACACACTTGACTCTACGTCGCCACTCGACAACCAACAAGACGCAACCACGATGTTCATCACAAGAATACTGAAGGCACACAATGAGTAACTGCAAGCAATAACGACCCTAGACACAAGGCGCACAACGCAAACATTTAACGACATACTGGGTTATGCATAGTACGAACACAGATGGAAGGATCCATAGTAGTAGATCTTACTATTTCTGCACCGGAAATCAAGGCGTTTAATCTTAGTTTGTTTCTCTGTAGAAAGAGAAGGTCAGATAGGCTCCTGGCCGACTGCTCAGGCAGAAGCTAGCAATCTCCATCAGGTGTGTCGCAAGAGTGGAAACCCTGCCTTTAAAGGGCCTGAGACTCTTGATACGGCACATGATTCTTTACACAAATAATCACACACAGAATTATATACTAGGCTATAATGAGGTGTCTACATCCCGCCCGACAAAACTGACCAAGCAATAAGATGATTACGACCTCGTACAACGTAAATTACATGAGCAACAAATGTCCTCCAGGAAGGCGCAAGTAAGAAGGACTCCGACATTGACCCTCCATGATTAAGACTCACTGACAAAATTACAGACCAATTGCTCCAATTAAAATTTATTAATCGAAGAGTTATCCAACCTTAAATAATGTAATTCGGTTATTCACAACCCCATTTACTGAATCATACTAGTTTATTGAACATAGTTCAAGACCTGGCATGGTACTATTATTAATGATAATTAAACTCAACTCATTACCCAACCCATAACCACATTACGTTTACAATAACTTAAATAGAATGGCGATCACCTAGCAACTTCCCATTTTCTATAACCATTACTTAACATTTCCATAAAACCATTAACGTAGAATTTAACCTTACCATAACCTTAGCATTAACTTTAATTAGTACGTTACCCAATCACCATGAACATCATTAGTATCAATACCACCTTCCTTACATAATTGGTTGATTTACACCCAAAATGTCAATATTCATCTATCACACACAAATAAGATAGCAATGGCCTTATATATCATGGTTTCATTGCAAATTAAATAATGAGGACTTCCCCCTTTTAGTTACTAATATCCACGGATCTCCCAAACTTGAACATAAATACCATTCAATTTCCTTTCTACTAGATTAGCATTAAACATAACTGATGATTACCTTCCATTATGCCACATAAAAAAATCATAAAGAAATCACTAATGCAAATCGTTTACTTTCCCTAAAATGATTACTTTCCATTATAACCTAAATATCATTTTCTTTAACGCAAAGCATTTACTTTCCATAAATCATTACGTTCCATTTAATGTTTTTATATGAGTTCTAGCACTAACTTTACCCTCTTCAATATAGGAAACAAAATTTACCCTTACTATTTCAAAAATAATAATTACCATGACCGTACCCTTCCATTGACAAGGGAAATTACTGTTACAATGCAGTTAAGATAGGATAAAAACGATCAAATTTAAAATAGTATAAAATAATCAAATTTATGATAGGATAAAGAATTTATTAATCATGGACCAATCAATATTATGTATTAAATTTAAGATAGGATAAAAACAATTGAAAAACATTTTTAATTACACATTTATAATAACCTAATTTTTTTTCCAACAATTTCTTAATAACTTAGGATCTATATCATATTTACAGTCAATATGTAAGTCGCCCACGCAGAGGTAAATGAAGTTACAGAGGTTGGGGTTGACGGCAATTTGCAAAACGTTCCTGGCAATGGAAAATCGCCCCCACAGAAATAAATACACACACGGCAAAGCAAAACGTCCATAGCAAATGGCAAAAACATTCTTGGCAATGTGAAATCGCCCCCACAGAAATAAATACGCCCATACAGAGATAAATACACCCATGGCAAAGCAAAACGTCTATAGCAAATGGCAAGAACATTCTTGGCAATGTGAAATCGCCCCCACCGAAATAAATACGACCATACAGAGGTAAATACAGCCACGGCAAAGCAAAACGTCCATAGCAAATGGCAAGAACATTCCTGGCAATGTGAAATTGCCCCCACCGAAATAAATACGCCCATACAGAGGTAAATACACCCACGAAAAAGCAAAACGTCCATAGCAAATGGCAAAAACATTCCTGGCAATGTGAAATCGCCCCCACAGAAATAAATACGCCCATACAGAGGTAAATACACCCACGGCAAAGCAAAACGTCCATAGCAAATGGCAAACACATTCCTGGCAATGTGAAATCACCCCCACAGAAATAAATACGCCCATACAGAGGTAAATACACCCACGGCAAAGCAAAATGTCCATAGCAAATGCAAAATGCCCATGGAATAGTAAAAACGCCCCAGTGAAGTAAATACACGCCCCGGCAGAAAAATCAATTCCCACAGTAGATTTCAAACGCCCAACAATCAACGCCCACGGTAGATTTATATGCCCACCAGCATTCAACAATACTCAGCGTTCAAAACAAATCTCAGTAGATTTTAAAACGCCCATCAAAAATCAAACGCCCACAGCCAAAGCAAAATGCCCACGGAGTAGTAAAAACGAAATAACATAAACCCAAAACAAATTTCCCAGAAACCCTAAAACTATGCCAAATATAAAAACGAAATAACCATAAACCCAAAACAAATTTACCAGAAACCCTAAAACTGTACCAAATATTAAAAAAAATGAAATAACCATAAACCCAAAACAAATTTACCGGAAACCCTAAAACTGTACTAATTATAAAAACGAAAATCTTCAGAAAATACCTCCTTTTTTTTCCTTACAGAGTTTAAAGGACGAGGAAATAACATTTTACATCAATACAATCATAATCGCAGCAGTAAATAACTATGCATTCTACTCTACAAAATACATGAGCATATCGTTGCCTTATTGCTTGCTGCAAATGACTCTTGTGCTCCATGCCGCTCCTGCTCGTCGACCGTAGAGACTATACCGGTACCTCCCAGCCAAACGCTAGGGGTACTCTTCTTCCGCCTTAGCCCCCCGGAGCCACAAAGGGGCTACACAAATCCAGAAGGTATACCTAGCTTCCCAGCTCGCCTCCAAGGCTGAGCTACCACTCTAATACATCTGAGAAAATCCCAACTCCTCACAAGCAATCAGTTTAGTTTACCATTTTGGCAGCATAACAATACCTCATAGCTCATCCCCCTTCTTTCCCCCATCCCCTTTCTTTTATCTTGTTTTTGACCTAAATCACATTT
>JZKD02S2207674.1:0-24586 GCA_000966675.3 Picea glauca
GATGTCTAGGGTTTTTGGCATTCTGTTTTATTGTAAAAAGGCCTTCAGAGCCTCATTGTAATGATCTTCTTGTGAATGTGAATATCTGTCACATCGCTTCTCAGAGTTAAGTTGCCACCATTCTAGCGAGTCTTTCACTCTATATTTTTACATTCTCTGTACATTTCTTCAATTAATAGAAATCATGTATTATTGTATATCTGTGTGTATGGTTTCATCTCTGATACATTTCTATTATATTATTGAATATCTTCGATATCTTTGTGCATTTCTTTATTATATCTCCACTCTCATTTCATGCCGAAAATAATCTGGATCAGTGGCATCAAAGCAGCATGATCTTGATCTTTTTTTAATGCATGACCTCGACGAGGTCCGAGTATAGCAAGTTTGGTCTCAAGCTTGTCTCTCTTGAATACAATCACTCTCTCACGCCCAAGAAACCCTCCATGGCGGAAGAAAATAAAAACGACTGAGCAGACGATCCTATCAATTTGTTGCTTGAGCAAGCTCTCACACGATAGAGGGATGAAATGATGGAGATTTTTTCCCACATCCTTCAACGCCTCCCGATAACATCATGCACATCTTCATCAAGTGGCCACGTTGGAGGCACCTCGAATTTTCAGTTACAGGTCAATTTTCATATTCCTATATTTGAAGGTCGGGTAGATGAAGATGCCCTAGATAAATGGTTAAATCTATTAGAAGGTTATTTTTTTGTTCACAATTTTTTTGACAGAGAAAAGATCATCTTCATGCTCCTTAAGGATCTCCCCCATGTCAAACATTAGTGGGAAACTTACTGGGAGCAAATTTCCACAGAGGAGTCTGGAATATATGGGGTCGAGCCCACTTGGGATATTTTTGTGGATATGGTAAAGGAACAATATTACCCTATTGGAAACTATGAGGACCAGTACATGAGATGGACCAGACTATGACAAGAGAGGGTCCAAGTAGTTTTGGAGTTCATCAATACCTTCCATACATTGCACACCAATATGGGTATCAAAGACTCTGAATGACATTTGGTTCTGAAATACCATGGGGCTCTACACAGATACATCCAAACTAAAATGGATTTTATGGACATCTCATCGCTCAGTGTTGCTTATCGATACGCTGTTAAAATCGAGCATAAATTTAAGCACCAAAACAAACAGGAGTTCGGGTCTGCAAATTCAACCAGAAGAACCAACAGATCTTGAAGAGGGGGAGTTCCTTTTTCATTCACAGATGTGGGTCAAGGGGACCCCACTACATTTTATTGTTGATAGTGGAAGACAAAATAACCTCATATCAGTATAGGTCGTCAAACAGTTAGGATTGTCAACAACACCACACCCACAGCCATATAAAATTGGGTGGCTTCGCCAAGGATGAGATCTTTGTGTCAACCAACATTGTCGATTATCAAACAACATCCAACCCTTCAAGGATGAGGTATAATGTGATGTTGCCCCATTGGATGTTTGTGATGTCCTCTTGGGCCAACCATACATGTGGAAACGCCATGTTGTTTATGAGTCTCGACCCCGTAGTTTCATTGTTACTTTGGGGTGTCATCTCTACAAAATACCAGAGGCAGTTCCAACTATTGTTCCACCTAAAAAGTTTCGCAAGGTAGTATCTCATACTGCAAAATTCAGCTTCATCAAAATCTGTTCAAAAGGGGAACAGAAAGACACTGCAACCACTATAGCCTCGCCCCAAGCACCTTCTATCCAACAGAAGTAGGTCTACAAGGTTGTAATAAAGTGAAAATATTCCTTCTGTACATAGGCATCTCATGTAGTCGGACTGGTTAAAAATTTCCAACCCTTCGAGCCACATGTTTGTGACAACCTTCAACAAGCTAAGTAGTGCAACTTCTCCAATAAGGCAAGCAGCTCATCAAGATGCAGATTCAACAAACGATTTTGACTCTCCCTCGGGCACTCAACGCAATGGAGACTATTTTTTCCCAGGGAGGGACGATTGATCTAGGTGGATATCAATGGCCACACACCTTTTCTAACTGGCTCAAAACAGTTTTCTGGCAATTTTGGCAATTTACTATTTTTAGCAGTTTTAAACTTCCAGGGCCATTTTGAGGGCCTAAATGAAGGTTTTTTGGGATCGATATTCTCAATGATATTTAAAGGAATGATTGAGACCCCAAAATGAATCTCCTCAAAGATACCTTTCCAACGGGCTAACATACGCCTAAAATGGAGATCGTATGCGAAAGTTACAACCCCGGGAAGTTGATGTACTAACCTACCCAAACAGGGCCCACATGACTTTTGGTGCTTCATCTCCTAGGGTTAGGTTTTTGGATGTCTAGGGTTTTTTTCATTTCAGTTTATTGTAAAAATTCCTTCAGAGCCTCATTGTAATGATCTTCTTGCGAATGCGAGTAGCCATCACATCTCTTCTCAGAGATAAGTTGCCACCATTCTAGCGAGTCTTTCACTCTATATTTTTATAGTCTCTATACATTTATTTCATTAATAGAAATCATTTATTACTGTATATATGTGTTTATGGTTGCATCTCTGATACATTTATGTTATATTATTGAATATCTTCGATATCTCTGTGCATTTCTTTATTATATCTCCGCTCTCATTTCGTGCCAAAAATAATCCAAATCAGTGGTATCAGAGCAGGTTGTTATTGATCATTTTTCAGTCCATGACCCCGACGAAGTCCGAGTATAGAAAGTTGAGTCTCGATATTGTCTCTCTTGAATACAATCATTCTCGCACGCCCAAGAAACCCTCCATGGCAGAAGAAAATAAAAATAACAGAGCAGATGATCCTATCAATTTGTGGCTTGAGCAAGCTCTCACGCGACAGACGGACAAAATGATGGATAATTTTTCCCACATCCTTCAACGCCTCCCGATAGCATCAAGTGCATCTTCATCAACCAACCACTTTGGAGGCACCTCACCTTTTAAGGTACAGGTCAATTTTGATATTCCTATATTTGAAGGTCAGATAGATGCGGATGCCCTAGATAAATGGTTAAATATGTTAGAAGGTTGTTTTTTTGTTTACATTTTTTCCGACAGAGAAAAAATTATCTCCATGCTCCTTAAGGCTCTCCCCCATGTCAAACATTGGTGGGAAACTTACTGGGAGCAAATTTCCATAGAGTAGTCTGGAATATAGGGGGTCGATCCCACTTGGTATTTTTTTGTGGAAGCGGTAAAGGAATAGTATTACCCTGTTGGAAACTACGAGGACGAATACATGAGATGGAACACATTGCGGCAAGAGAGGGGCCAAGTAGTTCCAGTGTTCACCAATACCTTCCATACCTTGCGCACCAAGCTGGGTATCAAATACTCCGAAGGACATTTGGTTCTTAAATACCTTGGGGCTCTACATAGATACATCTAAATTGAAATGGATTTTATGGGCATCTCATCACTCGGTGTTTCTTATCGATATGTTGTTAAAATTGAGCAGAAAGCTAAGCACCAGAACAAACAGGAGTTTGATTATGCAAATCCGCAACAACCAAAGTATGACAAATACAACCCTAACAAACAGTCTCCCAAAAACTAGTCCAAGCCACAAGAAAAGAAGCGTCACAGGAAGACAAAGAAGGACACTGGAAAATGGTGAGATTTCCACAAACTCCCCTGGAACAATACCAATGAATGTTTCTCAAAACATTCATTGGTGGTCGAGATCAAAGATAAGGAGTTGAACCATGATTCAGAATCTGATTCTGAAAATACAGATAAAAGATAGATCATTAATGCATACACCACTGCTATTTTCAAAACCAGCATATCCTAAAGAGGGGGAGCACCTTTTTCATTTACAGGTGTGGGTTAAGGGGACCCCACTGCATTTTATTGTTGATAGCGGAAGCCAGAATAACCTCATCTCAGTAGAGGTCATCAAACAGTTGGAATTGTCGACAACACCACACTCGCAGCCATACAACATCGGGTGGCTTCACCAAGGAAGATATCTTTGTGTCAGCCAACAATGTCGATTATCATACGGCATCCAACCTTTCAAGGATGAGGTATTATGTGATGTTGCCCCACTGGATTTCTTTGATTTCCTCTTGGGCCATCTATACACGTGGAGACACCATGTTGTTTATGAGTCTCGACCCCGTAGTGTCATTGTTACTTTGGGGGGTCATATCTACAGTATAGCAAAGGTAGTTCCAACTATTGCTCCACCTAAACAGTGTCGCAAGGTAGTATTTCATACTTCAAAATTCAGCTTCATCACAATCTGTTCAAAAGGGGAACAAAAGGACATTGCAACCACTAAAACCTCTCCCCAAGCACCTTCTATCCAATAGAAGAAGGTCAAAAAGGTTGTAGCAAAGCACAAATATTTCTTATGCACACAGGAATCTCATGTAGCCAAACTGGTTAAAAAGGTCCAACCCTTCTAGCCACATGTTCGTGACAACCTTCAACAAGCTAAGCAACGCAACTTCTCCAACAAGGCAAGCAGCTCATCAAGATGCAGATTCAACAAACATTTTTCCTTCTCCCTCGGGCACTCAACGCAATGGATACCATTTCTTCCTAAGGAGGGAGGATTGATCCAAGTGGATATCAGTGGCCACCCACCCTTCCCAACTGGCTCAAAACAGTTTTCTGGCAATTTTCGCAATTTACTATTTTTAGTAGTTTTAACATTTTGGGACCATTTTGAGGGCCTAAATGACATTTTTGGGGATAGATCTTCTCAATGATAGACGAAGGATCATTTGAGCCCCAAAAATGAATCTCCTTGACGATACCTTTCCAACGGGCTATCATACACCTAAAACGGAGATTGTATGCAAAAGTTACGGCCCCGGGAAGTTGATGTACTAACTTACCCAAACGGGGCCCACATGACTTTTGGCGCTTCATCTCCTAGGGTTAGGTTTTTGGATGTCTATAATTTTTGGCATTCTGGTTTATTGTAAAAGGGTCTTCAAAGCCTCATTGTAATGATCTTCTTGCGAATGCGAGTAGCCGTCACATCTCTTCTCAGAGATAAGCTACCACCATTCTAGCGAGTCTTTCACTCAGTATTTTTACAGTCTCTGTACATTTCTTTCATTAATAGAAATTGTGTATTACAGTATATATGTTTTTATGGTTTCATCTATGATACATTTATGTTATATTATTGAATATCTTTGATATCTCTGTACATTTCTTTATTACATCTCCGCTCTCATTTCATGCCAAAAATAATCTGGATTAGTGGTATCAGAGCAGGTTGCTCTTGATTGTTTTTCAATACATGACCCCGACGAGGTCTGAGTATAGTAGGTTGGGTCTCGAGCTTGTCTCTCTTGAAGACAATCACTCTCGCACACCCAAGAAACCCTCCATGGCAGAAGAAAAGAAAAACGATGGAGCAGACGATCCTGTCAATTTGTTGCTAGAGTAGGCTCTCACACAACAGAGGGACGAAATGATGGAGAATTTTTCCCACATCCTTCAATTCCTACAGATAGCATTAGGTGCATATTCATCAAGCGACCACTTTGGAGGCACCTCACCTTTTAAGGTACAGGTCAATTTTGATATTCCTATATTTGAAGGTCAGATAGATGCGGATGCCCTAGATAAATGGTTAAATCTGTTAGAAGGTTATTTTTCTATTCACAATTTTTCCAACAGAGAAAAGATCATCTTCACACTCCTTAAGGATCTCCCCCATGTCAAACATTGGTAGGAAACTTACTGGGAGCAAATTTCCATAGAGGAGTCTGGAATATATGGGGTCGATCCCACTTGGGGATTTTTTGTGAATGCGGTAAAGGAACAGTACTACCCTGTTGGCAACTACGAGGACCAATACATGAAATGGACCACACTGCGGAAAGAGAGGGGCCAAGAAGTTCTGATGTTAACCAATACCTTCCATACCTTGTGCACCAAGTTGGGTATCAAGGACTCTGAATGACATTTGGTTTTGAAATACCGTGGGGCTCTACATGGATACATCTAAACTAAAATGGATTTTTTGGGCATCTCTTCACTCGGTGTTTCTTATCCATATGTTGTTAAAATCAAGCGGAAATTTAAGCACCAGAACAAATAGGAGTTCAGGTCTACAAATCTACAACAACCAAAATATGACAAATACGACCCTAGCAAACAGTCTCCTGAAAACCAGTCCAAGCCACGGGAAAAGAAGGGTCACAGGAAGACAAAGAAGGACACCGAAAAATGGTGTGATTTCCACAAAATCCCCTAGAAAAACATCAATGAATGTCTCTCAAAACAGTCATTGGTGGCCAAGATCAAAGATAAAGAGTCGAACCCTGATTCAAAATCTGATTCTGGAAATACTAGTAAAAGATAGATCAATTACGCAGACCCCACTGGAATTGTCGCGACCGCAACAATTTAACCGAAAGAACCAACAGATGTTGAATATGGGGAGTGCATTTTTCATTCATAGATGTGGGTGAAGGGGACCCAACTGCATTTTATTTTTGATATTGTAATCCAAAATAACCTCATCTCAACAAAGGTCGTCAAACAGTTGTGATTGTCGACAACACCACACCTGCAGCCATACAACATCAGGTGGCTTTGCCAAGGACGAGATCTTTGTGTCAGCTAATAGTGTTGATTATCATACGGAATCCAATCCTTCAAGGATGAGGTATTATGTTATGTTTCCCCATTGGATGTCTGTGATGTCCTCTTGGGCCAACCATACATGTGGAGACGCCATGTTGTTTATGAGTCTCGACCCCGTAGTGTCATTGTTACTTTGGGGGGTCATCTCTATAGAATACCATAGGTAGTTCCAACTATTTTTCCACCTAAACAGTGTCGCAAGGTAGTATCTCATACTGCAAAATTCATCTTCATCACAATCTGTTCGAAAGGGGAACATAAGGACATTGCAACCACTACAGTCTCGCCCCAAGCACCTTCTATCCAACAAAAGCAGGTCGACAAGGTTGTAGAAAAGTGCAAATATTCCTTCTGCACACATGCATCACATGTATCTAGACTGGTTAAAAAGCTCCAACCCTTCTAGCCACATGTTCGTGACAACGGTCAACAAGCTAAGCAGCGTAACTTCTCCAACAAGGCAAGCAGCTCATCAAGATGTAGATTCAACAAATGCTTTTCCCTCTCCCCTAGGCACTCAACCCAATGGATACCATTTCTTACTAATGAGGGAGGATTGATCCAGGTGGATATCGGTGGCCACCCACCTTTTCCAACTGGCTCAAAATAGTTTTCTAACAATTTTGGCAATTTACTATTTTTAGCAATTTTAAACTTTCGGGGCCATTTTGAGGGCCTAAATGAAGGTTTTTCAGGATAGATCTTATCAATTTTAACCAAAGGAATAATTGATTCCCCAAAATGAATCTCCTCTACGATACCTTTTCGACGGGCTATCATACGCCTAAAACGGAGATCGTATGAAAAAGTTACGATCCTGAGAAGTTGATGTACTAACTTACCCAAACGGGGCCCACATGAATTTTGGCGCTTCATCTCCTAGGGTTAGGTTTTTGGATTTCTAGGGTTTGGGGAATTCCATATTATTGTAAAAAGGCCTTAAGAGCCTCATTGTAATGATATTCTTGCGAATGCGAGTAGCTGTCACATCTATTCTCAGAGATAAGCTGCCACCATTCTAGCGATTCTTTCACTCTGTATTTTTATAGTCTCTGTACATTTACTTCATTAATGTAAGTCATGTATTATTGTATATATGTGTTTATGGTTGCATCTATGATACATTTATGTTATATTATTGAATATCTTCAATATCTTTGTGCATTTATTTATTATATCTCCACTCTCATTTCGTGCCGAAAATAATCCAGATCAAGAATACACAAAAACGTTAGGTGAAATCACTACAGGAGAGATCTTTGCAATCACTGGAAGAATACACAAAAACATTGGTAAAGTTTCATGATATTCGTTGAGTAACTTCCATGCAAAATCTCAAAGGATGTTTAATGGAAATTGTTGAGTAAAGTCCCATGCAAAAACGCAGGTCAAGTTTCATGAAATTTGTTGAGTAACTTCCATGCAAATCGTAGAGGAAGTTTAATGAAAATTGCTAAGTAAAGTCCCATGAAAAAATGCAGGTCAAGTTTCATGAAATTCGTTGAGTAACTTCCATGCAAATCACAGAGGAATTTTAATGAAAATCACTGAGTAAAGTCCCATGCAAAAATGCAGGGTAGGGTTTAGGTAAAACTCAGACTATATTTCGTTGTTGTTCTAATCTACAAGCAAGAATTTTAGGAGCAAAGAAAGCAGTGGTTGAATAGTAATTGTTCTAGTTCAAAATAGTGAGGTAATCAAATAAAAACCTATGGATTGTAAAAGGGGAACATCGATTAACATTTTCCATATAATGGGTTAGAATTTAGCTGGTAACATGGTTAAAAATATCCTTTCCACATCCCACAACCATCCATTGAACTCACAGAATTTAACATCATAATTTAATACAACTTTTGCAATAAAACTCCATATATATGTACTCCAAACTATTACATTCAAACTCAGATAAGAAATATTGTAACAACAGACGATGAAGCCGAAGATGTTCCTCAACGATCACGTTCCTTCTGGATCTCCCGCTTGCTAATCACAAGGACTTCATCGGTACCTCCCAACCAATGCTAGGGGTACTCTTCTTCCCTCTTATCCCCCCGAGCCACAAAGGGGCCACGCACATACACAAGAAGAAATCCTCTAGCTCCCATATTGCCTCGCAAGTTAGAGCCACCACTCTCTCTCAAGCTGGGTATCCCAACTCTCATAATTAAAACCAGTCAAAAATTGTGTAGCATAACTTTACCCATAATAAGTGTGTGATCCCTTTTCCCTCTGGACAATTTTCTTTATGGGATTTTCTTGAAAGACACATTCCCCACTTGCACAATTATATCGCTTTTTAATTAAATAAATTAGAATCGTTTCCCCCTTACACTTGTCACCCTCTCCCCAAGTTGCACAAGAAATTCCACATTTTATTTAGTTAAAGTCAATTTCCCTCACCTTTCCAAAAATCTCTCCTTAAATCACTCGTAGTTGTCTCTTTATTCCCCAAATTCCCATTAATGATTGATGCCTTACTAAATCTTACTAGAGTTAAAATAGGACTCTTCTCCTAGTTAAACTAGTGGTAGCTAGACTTTAGATTCCCTACTATGCGTACCCTATTCTCTCATCTTTGTTTCTTTCTTATTTTAAATATCCCTTTTAATATTTCTTGCACACATGTTCCTTATCAATTCTTTAGATATATTTCACCTTTTCTTAAATCTTAACTTGATTTTCTTCACCCTTTTTTTTAAATTAATTTAGTTAATAATTTAGTGTTAGCCTCCTTACAACAAATTAGACTTAGGATTAATGTATGAATAGGATTAGAATTCATTTGGGGTTTACAATTACTAAATTCATTATTTAATTAATTAATTAATCTAGCGGTGATTAAAGATTTTTCAAGGCTTAATTATTCGCTCAAGGTTTCCTAGGCCACCTAGATTCATTGACTCAAGTGTTACTTATGTGACGTGCCCTTCAAGAAGCAACTCCATGCTCCAAGGGTGTCACTCGCCTTTTGACTGGTTTTGGTAGTTGTACAACCCTTGGAGTCATCACTCCATTCAGGTGACCTTGTGAGAGACTAAAGGCTTCTAAGGAATAAGGACCCTTCCTTGTTGCACTCCCCTTAGAATCTTCGTGAGCGATTTTCTAAGTCTTCCCTCACAGAATCGTGGACCTCTCGAACTAGGTAACCGTTAACCTATAATTCGAGTCATGGCAAGAGTGCTAGTAGGCTGTGACAGGGAGTCTTCCACACCTCTCCTGCAATATCTGGTCTATGTGCATGGCCCCTTTACTCCTTATGTGAGTTATATTAACAAGCATTCATCATCCTACATCCATCAACGAAACACTGTCAATGATCCATATACAAATCATACTAAAATTGATCATAAGTCACATATGCATAAATGAAATACTAAAACCAATACAACCCAATCCCTTACTCAATCTGGATTCCAAGGAGGTCCATTGATGTCATCATCATCCAAAATATGTCAAGTGTCCTACACACTCAAGGAAAACTCATCAATAACATTTCTCAATACATATATATCAAATAACATTAAATCACAACCATCAACATCATCATAAAAATTCATCAAGGAAACAATAACCATGTACTATAATCGGATCACTTGCATGCAAGTGTCCTCAAAGAATAAGTCAATAACATGTGCTCGCAAGAGCGGGATGTTACACCTGGCATGCATCCCCTATGGTTGCCCTTTTAGATTTTGGACCATTTTCTTCAATTGGACTTGTTGGGAATTTTTCTCACACAATTTTCCCCGCAACATGCCATGTCATATGCTTACCCAACGATATTAACTTCCCTTGCAATGTGCCATGTCTTACCTTGATATTGGGTATTAACTTCTTGTAAGGAGGCAATTTGGTCTCGAAGCTGAGCAATAATATCCTACTAAATGACATGATTAACCTTCTAACTTCACTATAAAGTTTATAATTAACATTCTACAAGGATATGATCTTCTTGTGATGTTTTTGAATGACCAATTATTCTTGTTCACATCATTTTGAAGAAGCATTTTTTTACATCAAAGTCAACGATCATAAAATGAAATGTATGAACTATTGATATGATAAGCGTCAATGTGTCACATTCTCCATTGGATTTTTATATTGTCAATGTGTTGCATTCTCTTTTGGCCTTCAATATTGTCAATGTGGCATTTTACTTGGTCTCGAGGATTTCATACATTTGAGGTTTCTTAAATGTCAACATAAAACTCTTTGGTTGGAAAAAAATATATTATTGTTATATTTAATATGCTTCTTCTTATGGGAATTTTAAGGTTTAAAATGGGTCTTCTAAGAGATATAATAAAATATTATGAATTAGTCATTTTGTGGGGAAGTTATATTTATAACTCACTTTTTGCATTACAATCCATGAAACCATGGTTAAGTTAAATTGAAAAGTTGTATAGAAGTAAAATTAATAAAAAAAATTCTATTGATGTGACTTAAAAAAAGAAGTGACTAACTTTTCAAAAAAAATCATTATCCTTCCTTTGTACTTTGACCTTAAACAACTAATACCTTGATATACTTCTTAATTATATAAGATCTTATTAATTAAAATAGAAACCGCTTAATACATCATATAATTAAAATCACATAATAATATGTAACTGAGATATTATATAAAAATCAAATATATAATATGATAAACATAATATTTTATATTGTGTATCAGCTTTATATTACACATAGCAATTGGTTTATAATATAAAAAAAAGAGATATAACAAATGGCAAAAATTGGGCGATAAACCTTCCTTAAAAACGCCTTCTACATAATAATATACTATTTATAAATATGAACTCATTTCAATTCATATCAAAGTATTTGTTTTTATTTTAAATATAAAGAGCTAAATTTAATATAGACTTAGCTTACGTCCATATATATATATACAAGCATAATTTAATTTAATGCTTGTATGTTTTTTCGATCTCCCCTGAGAGGTGTTAAAAGTATTGTCAATGCTTGTATGCTTCGACAACCTCCTCTTAAATGTGATAGAAGTTTCGGTTTTAATTTTTTTTGGTTCTTTGTCCGCAAAAAATGATCTTGGAGCAAACATATTTTTAGAAGTCGATTGGCAACAGAGTGTCTTAATTGATGAGCAATAGAGTGTCTTAATTGATGGGAAACAGAGTGACCTCCCAGCGAGTGAGCAACGAGCAAATTGATCTCAAGAAATCAGAGTGACCATAGGATAGTCATTTCTATACACCGCACTTCTCTTCAATTCATAGACGTTTCTTTTATTTTATATGTATTTGTGGTTCCATCTTACAAAGTGTTGCAACGATATGCATGAGATCAAACGTGGGAAACTGTTTTTTTAGTTTTGTTTATTGAGAGCATATTGAGCATACATTTCTTCCCTACGCCTTTGTTGAGTGTGTCATTAAATCAGAGTTTGTAGTCCAAATATGCTCAATTTGGTTTACATAAATAAAATGTTATTTTCCCTTTTAAATAGCCTATATTTGAGGTATTTATGTTTTTAGTTGGCATTTAATTTTTCTTCCCAATTTTTTATGAAATGGTAAGTAAAATCCATTGGATCTGGTACTTTCTCCATGTAAATAGGTGGTCGAAAGATTAAAGCAATGAGTCTGCAAACTATGGATGGCCCTCTTTTATAGAATCTTTCTCCCTTTATTCAATTACAATTTCATGTTTTGTTCTATGACCCACTCAGTTTTCAAATTCTATTCCAAGTTTTGTTATGATTTGTTAGTAATTATGACCCATTTTATGACAAAAATATTTATAAAAAAGTAATGAAAGTTATTTTCAGCATTTTTATAAATATTTAGGTTTGCAGTTCATTTATTCGTTTGCAGTGCTTTCGTCCGTTGTAGAAAAGAACTAATATTTGTAAAAATCTAATGACTATTCATCATAAAACTCCACTAGAGCGGGTACTTTCTCCATGTAAATGGGTGGTCGAATGATTTTTTTTTCAATTTCTTTCGTTGCGTTTATAAATATTTAGGGTTTTATAAATATGGGTGGTCAGAGGAATGATTTTTTCAAGTTTTTTTATTGTTTTTATAAATATTTTTCTTTGTGGACAATTCTGTTACTGCAATTTTAAAGATTTCTTTGATATTTTGTACCTTACAAATCTATTATGAATCCTTACCTTGTCCGGGTTTAGAATGAATAATAGAGGCAGACAAACGATGAAGTTGTATACACCACCTTCTCCTTAAATATTTAATACCCAAATAAGAATGGCAACTCAGATATACTTTAAAATAAATTGCTTTCTTGGTTAAATCTTCAGTTTCAATACGAGAGACCTAAGATTCAAGGCTGCAAAGAAAGATTCCTGGATGACTCTTTTTTTTTTGTCTCACATGACAAAATACCTACAAGGAGATCCACTCTCTATTAACTTGAAACTGCAAACATTCAAATCTCAAAATACCTACAAGGAGATCCGCTCTCTATTAACTTGAAACTGCAAACATTCAAATCTCAGTTGTTATATTTGGATAAAAAATTTAAGCAATAAATGAGTGGATTTTAAAGAATGTCCATGGGATGCTTATTCACTTTGCGGAAAGAAAACTAAGGTTTAATTCTTTGTTATCCTTTTTCGTACATCTTTCTTATGAAAAAAGGAAACTATGACTATGCATGTTAAATATGTATTCATCATAATTTACATATGAGTAGCGATATAGTGAATTTCCATCGTTTTGGGTACTCGTTCACATTACTTTGTTATTTATTGGCTATTCTCTCAAACATGTGTAATATTTTTCAATTCTTTTATCATAAAATTATAATAGAAATAAATATCTTTTTTTTCTCAATATATTTGTTTATCTCGTAATTTCTTTGGGCATGTATATTTACCATAAAATTATAATATAAAAAAAAATACTTTATTTTTTTTCCCAACATATCTACCTATATTTTCTTCGGTGTTCCCTTTCCCCTTCTTTAGGGGTATGCTAGTATATGATATATCCCATGATGTAATAGCCCAAAGGGTTAGCTCAAGTGGTTCGGAGCTAGACGTGAAGCTATCCCCAGCAGATGAAGTCACGAGTTTGAATCTCTTGTTCTCCCTTAGGGTTAGGTCTCTCATGGACATCAGGATCGGTGGTTTACCCTATTTACTATCCACGAAGTGGGGAAGTATTCAGAGATACTTATAAATATGAACTTAACTTATTTCATGTATTTTTATTATTATTTTAAATAGAAAGTGATTAATGTAAGAATGAAATTAGTACTTTATTTTATGTATATTTAAAAGTAAAGTATTTTATTTATTTTATGTATATTTAAAAGTAAAGTATTTTAAGAGTATTTTATTTTATGGGAATGTTTATATAACATTTAAATTAATTTATGGTAACTTTTTTCATTATGAGAATTTAACTTTAAACATTATCATAGTTAATTATGAGTTGTCATCTACCACTTAAAATGTGACAAACAAGTTTTTTTAACTCAAGTAATTCCAACTAAGTCATGGAATAATGTTATCTTTTAAAATGTGATTGGTTCTTGTAAAGTTGATTTTGATATTACATTTTTTTTGTTTTGAGATCCATTTTTTATCTCAAAATTCCCCTAATTAGTATCTAAGATTTTATACATTTGAAATCTCTTAAATGTCAACATAAAACTCTTTGATCAGGAAAAAGAGATTATTATTCTATTTAATGTATTTCTTCTTAATTATATTATATTTCCTTTTACAAAATTATTTTAGGTATTTTTTTTATATTCCATTGATCGAGTTTCATTAATTCAATTTAGTTACTCATAAACATTAATATCAAATTGATTTTAATCATATTTCCTAAATTATATCTCTTAATATTATTATGATTGAAAATTATGAGCAACACAATATTTTGTTTTTTTACGAGGGAAAATTTTAGGAGTTAAATTTCTTCCATACACTAATTTTCCATGCTTTTCCAAAAAAGGTTTGCCAATTTCCATTTTTTCTAAAAGTGATTGGCCCAAATTCTATAGAATAAAATTATTTTACCTTAAAAATAGCCCAAATTTTATGGAAACTATATTAAATCCTTAGAAATTTGAATACTTTTAAAAAATATTTCCCAAATTTGAATAGTTTGCATATTAAGGACTACAATTATTCACCAAAGTTTCTACATTCTAAGATAAATTTTCATCCTTAAATTTATTCATCTTCTTAACTCATTGTATTGACATTTACACATTCCTTGTGATTTTCATATCTGATAATAATAAAATTACTAAGGTTATGTTGGTTCAATCATACAATTAAAAATCACTTTAAGTTGATCCCACCCGTGACACGCATGCACAATTGATTGATAGACTATAGCGTATTGAAATATATTATATAATATAAAGAATTTTAGTTTGATGAATGATTTGTGACCTAATAATTTCTTAGAAGGGGTGAAGTTGTTGATGTTAAAATAACACCAAGTGGGTGATGTGGATCCCATGTCAAATACATGGATTAAGACATATGGTGGATAATGTTTTTGGAAGAAAATTTTAAAGTAGGGATGTGAATTGATATGTGTGGCCCCACCTTAGAGAAAAAAAATGATTCAAATACATTGATTGAATTGATTTATGTGGCCCCACCCTATGACATTTGAACAATTGATGTGTGTGGCTCCACCTTATGACATTTGAAAACTATAAATAGATTTGATATGTGTGGCCCCACCTTAGAGAAAAAAATGATTCAAAAATATTGATTAAATTGATTTATGTGACCCCACCCTATGACATTTTAACAATTGATGTGTGTGGCTCCACCCTATGACATTTGAAAATTATAAATAGATATGTCAAAACTTATTTGTTTTACATGTTGAGGTCCTTCCCTTTTATGTCATTTACACAATAATTTTTAATAGTATAATTTAAATTGTAAACTTGATATCAAAAAGTATTTGATCCAATTTTTTAAGTTGATTGAAAATTTATTTTATATATTACATATTTTTATTAGTACCCTATATTCCAAAATATTAGTTTGTCCTTAAAAAAATGATCCATTCCTCAATTCATCATTCATGTATATGAAAGTTTTAATTTAGATTTTATTTAATTTTAAATTTTGTTTTAACTAAATATACACATTGTATATTTATTAAACATTTATTTTATTTTATTGAAGTTAGATTAACTTTTATTAAATTTATTTTTAAATAGGTTAATATTGTTATTTTAATAATGTTAATGACATATTTTTGAAGAAGGATAAGCTAGAAGCACATGTGTTTTCCTAACCCTTTCTCTGGTTTGATGTGTTGATTGTAATGGTTGATTCTGACATGGGGGGCAGGGATCCTGACCCCTATAGACGCTAATGCCCACACATTCCATGTCATGGTTGCAATGTTCGTAAAAAATTCAAAGGTTCAACCCTCGCAATTTGTAAAGAAGTTGGACAAGATGTCAAAGATTAATCTTCCTCCCTACATGGCTAGGAAGAAGGAATTAGCAACTTTTAATAAAGGTTTGTGTAACATCATGCCGTTATGACCACCCAACGAAGTACATGGTAATTTTATTTTTATTTTGCATTGGGATATTAAACTCATTACATCATAATAACAATATACATCATCATAAATGAAACGACACATAAGTTGTGCATTAACACAAATATAAATGACACATAATCAACACATGATAGCAACGCAACTCAACACAACAAGATCAACTGAAGCAATATAATTAATGATCAAACATATTGTTGAATAATAAAGAACTACCCTCCCAACCTATTCTGCATGGTTAGGATCTCCTAGACTCATAAGAAACACATTCATCTAATTGATTTTGATCACTTAAGGTCTTAGGGATGGTGATTGTTCTGAGGAACAAGGAGGTGTCTATATCCTACTAAAACAATCAAGTCGAAATCAACATATCAATCAATCAATATTATCTATCGGTTGTTCATGGCACAAGAATAATCATTAACTTTATCAATCATACCTCAACATTATATACAAGGTGCGTGAGTAATCTAATTCTTAAAACATTCATACATAAACATTAAATATTCCATAGCGCGAAGAAATATAATTACTTAATCAAGTATACTTCAACATTTAGTCCATAGCACAACAAAATCTAATTACTTATTCATTTATACATCATCATTATTCCATAGCGCACAACAATCTAAGTACTTAATCATCATCATTATTCCATAGCGCACAACAATCTAAGTACTTAATCATCAGCATATTCCATGACGCAAAAGTAATCATCAATTTTATTTTCATGGCGAAAGCGTAAGAAAATCACATAACCAATCATACGTCCTATTAATTTCAAGCAACGAAGAGTATAATTAAAAAAAAATACAATTCATAAGAATGATGATTTAAGATAATAAAATCAATATTAATCTCTGGTAGGTTGGCTATACCTCTCTTTTGGTATAACTTCTAAGAATATAAATCAAAGTTTAAGAGCTAAAATTTTATCTTCAATCGCGAGAAACCATAAAGGATTACTCTTCTTTGACAACACATTCAAATTAGATGCTCCTTACAATAAGTTTCAAATTTAAAAATCTATTAAGACTCAATCATAAGCAATTAATAGGCTTGCAAGTGGTACACACATTTAAAGGACCGTGAGAAGTCCCAACCATATTAACCATAATTAATCATCGATATTCCACTAAGGAATATCTACTTTTATTTAAACAACTTCAAGCATTGTTCAAAGGAATATAAGGGAATTACATAAAGACGAACAAGACCAAGACCGAAGTAAAAAATACAATTTAAGTAATAGGTAGAAATTGGTCCCATGGGATAGCACAATTGGTTAAGACATGCGCACACTCTTTCAGTTTGGGGAGAGGTCATGAGTTCGAAACCTGTGTCCCTTGGGGCTGCGAAGCTTTATCACTCCCATACCAGCCACTATGTGGGGAAGTATCTGGGGTGGGTTTCCAGCGCGGAATCTCCAACGGAGAAAAAGTAATAGGTAGACATCATTTCAAATCATGATTGGATTTTTTTTAGGATAGTCTATTAAGGTCAAGCGTCATCTATCAATGCTTCGAACTTCAGTAGTAACTAAAATACAGCTCACTAGGTTTTCCATTAAAGGAACGTTCGTAAGAACATGACTGGAAATCACCCTCGGGCTCCCATGTGCACAGTGCGTCCCAAATGCGCGCGCCTGGGGGGCTGAATTTTGTTAAATCCAGAATAAAAACGTAAGGGTAACGTTGGCCCCGAGTTCCATTTAGTAAGAGCCAAGGGTGCAAAGGAAAGGCCAATCAACTAATGGCCTCCTGGTTGGCCTTCTACCATTCGAACTCGAGATCGCCGAGGATAACCCATGCCTAGACGCCCTCCCCTTTAACGCTGAAGATAGATCAACTAAACGAGAAGGATTGTCGAGAAGGGGCGCATTTCACGCAGACATAGATCTGGGAGATTTTACCTTCCAAATCCATCGCACAACCCTTCATAAAACAACAAAACAACTCCCAACCACGGGTGCGACTGCACAGAGGTAACTTCAGGTTGGGATAATTCGTTTGCAGAAAGGGTGTTAATCCTGTTCGGATTCTGAAATGACAGTGATAAGTATTCAGAGCGATTCGAAGGGATTCACTCGCAGACAAGAATCATTACCAGATTGCCACTTAACTCTACGGAGAAATAATAAAACTACGCATACAACCAAATCTTATTACCATTCAAACGCCAAGGAGAATATCTTTCGATAACAGTGTGTTTATTACAGCTACGGTGAATGAGAAAGCTATACACCTATAACCAAATCTTGTTACCATTCAATCACAAAGGAGAATACATTTCGATAACAATGTAACAATGTTTTTATTACATTTGCGGCAAATAAGAAAACTATTAACTTATAACCAAATCTTGTTACCATTCCAGCACAAAGGAGAATACATTTAGGTAACACTGTTTTGTTTACATCTATTTTTCTGTCATTCCACTTGCTAATCACAGAGATGTCACTGGTAACTCCCAATCAACACTAGGGTAATCTTCTGCCCCCTTAGCCTCCTGAGTTACAAAGGGGCCATGCACTCAACCAGAATACTCTAGCGCCCAGCTTGCCTCACAAGGAAGAGCCACCACTTTCTCTCAAGCTGGGTATTTCAACTCTCACAAGTAAAACCAGTCAAAATTTCTGCAGCATAGTTTTTCCCATAACCATTGATCCTCCAATTCTCATCTTAGTCATTTGTTTTATAGGAGTTTACTCAATGACAACCCCCACTTGCACATTTAATTCACTTTTTAATTAGATAATTTTAGAATTACTTCGCCGCATACACTTGCCACCCTTTCCCTTATTGCACAAGTAAATCCAAAATTTATTTTAATTAAAAACAATTTCTCTCGCCTCTCCTAAAAGAACTCCTTAAATCACTCCTAATTGTCTATTTATTCCCCATATTCCCATTTATGATTGATGTCTTACTAATTCTCAGTTGAGTTAATATAAGAGTCTTCTCCTAGTTGAACTAGTGGTAGTTTAGACTCTAGATTCCCTTCTATGTGTGCTCTTAATCTTCCATGCTTTATTCATTTCTTATCTTATATTCCAATTAGGTATTTTCTGCACACATGTGTATTATATTAATTCTTTAGAATTATGCCATCTTTCTTATTTTATTAAATTGATTTACCCTTTTTCCTATTTTATTTAGTTTGTAATTTAGTTTTAGTAATCTCACCAAGCTTAGACTTAGGCTTAAATTCAAATAGGCCTAGACTTTCAATTCGGAGTTTAAAATTAATAATTTCAAATTCTTAATTAATTAATTAATCCGGCAATGTTTAAATATTTTACAAGGTATAAAAAAATCCACTCAAGGGTTTTCTAGGCCATCTAGATTCATTGACTCAAGTGTTACTTTCACGACGTGCCCTTCAAGATGAACTCAGTGCTCCAAGGGTGTCACTCACCATTCAATCAAATTTTTAATTACGCGACGTGCTCTTCAAGACGTACTCTGTGCTCAAAGGGTGTCACTCGCCTTTGACTGATTTTGGTAGTTGTCCTACCCTTGTAGTCAACACTCCATTCACGCGACCTTATGAGAGACTAAGGGCTTCTAAGGAATAAGGACCTTGCATTATTGCATGCCCCTTAGAAACCTTCGTGAGCGACTGTCTCAATCTTCCCTCACGACATTGTGGATCTCTCGAACTAGGTAATCGTTAACCTATAATTCGAGTCATGGTAGGAGTGATAGTAGGTTGTGACAGGGATGTTACCACACCTCTCCCTCAATATATGGTTTATGTGCATGGCCCCTTTACTCCTTATGTGAGTTAGATTAGCAAGCAATCATCGGCCTGCTTCCATCAATGAAACATTGTTAATGATCCATAAACAACATCACAATATAATCGATCATATGTCACATATGCATAAACGAAATACTCAAACCAATACAATCCACTCCCTGACTCAATTTAGAGTCCAAGGAGGTCCATTGATTCCATTAACATTCTCAATCTGTCAAGTGTCATGCACACTCAAGGGGAAACTCGTCAATAGCATATTTCAATACATAGATATCAAACAACATAAATCATAATCCATTAACATCATCATATGAATCCATAAGTGAAACTAATAACCTTATATTATAACTGAATCACTTGCACGCAAGTGTCCTCAAAAGAATAAGTCGATAACAGGTGCTCACAAGAGCGAGATGTTACAGTTTGATTAGCTAATTCATTAGCATTTGTCCCTTTCCAAAATATATTTCTCTTTGACTACAAAAAAATTGGGTTCCTCTCATCAAGGTTTCTTTAAGTCATTTTTTCTATGGGATAGGGTTTTATGCTTTCCTCTTTGAGCAGAAGGAATACATGGATTTGATATTCAAAAGTGGGACTTACTTTGTGAGTTCAAGAGGGATTTATTTGAATAAATGAATGACCCCTAATTTCATTCTAGAAAATGATGTCCCAACTGTTGTTTCGATGTGGGTTTTTCTTCCCCATATTCCTCTACATTGTTGGAGCGAGGATCCCCTTCGTTGCATTGATAATTCCACGAGTCACTACATTGATAGGGTGGAGCCGAAAGAGAACATGTTTTCATGGGCTTGGATCTTTGTTGAATTTGACCTTGAAAAAGCTATAGTAGAGGCGGTGCTAATCACCTTGAAAAATTGATAGCATGTGCAATACCTGGACTATGAGCAACTCCCCTTCAAATGTAAGGTTTTCCATGAATATGGTCATTTAGCGAAAAAATGAAAGAAGGACTCTCCCCTTCAACCCTACAGTAATGGGCCTAAGGATCAATGGCCAAGGGTGCAAATGAATTTTGGTGTAGGGGGGAACTCTCGCAATCCTATTTCATCTTATATAGCCCCCTCTTCAAGTCAAGCCATTCCCCAAAAGTTTGTTGGTGTTACTAGTACTTTGACGAATATGGTTGAAAAGAATAGTTTTGAAGTTTTGTCTTGGATGAAAGACAAATAAGATGATCCATTAACTATGCATGCCACTTTAGATTCTGGCCCTTAGGAGCCTCCTTCAGTCCAACCCTCTTTAAGGTCTCCCTTTCTCAAATATAGGGTCAATCACAAATCCAGAGAAGAAAATAAGACCACCTTTGCTAACCCCTTGCATGAGAAAACAACCTATGTTATTATGGGTCTGGAAGAAGTAGAAAACTTCAAAGATATAGAGTTAACCCTTCCAAATCATAAGCTAGAAACTTTGACACTGATTACTCAGTTGATGAAGATCAAGATGATCAGGCCTCTAAGGAAAACCTTCCGAGAATATCTAGATAGAAGGCATCTTGAACCATTAGGGAGGAACAAAAAAACAAAGAAATCATGCTTGGATCTCATCATACCATCCCAAAAAATGCTTGGGACCACTAAAAATCCAAAAATATCATGCAACATTGTAGCATCTAGAGGGGGTTCTTCTTTTAACGCTTCTAAATAATGATTATTGTCTCTAAGAATTGAAGGGGTTTAGGAAACACCCCAAAATCCTCCATTTCCTGAGATCTCATTCAAAATAAAAATTTGTATATCCTCCTGCTCCATGAGACCAAAATGAAAGAATATGACATAAGGAAAATGTCATCGGGAGCGATCAAACATTGGTATTATATAGCATAAGATGTCAAGGGTGCTTCTGGAGGTCTTTGTACTTTTTGGAAACTTCTCATTGGATTTTGTCTAAATTTAAATCCTTTCTTGATAAAAAAATCTTTGTGGTTATCAACATATATATGTTGGAGAATCCCTTGGAAAAATTTTCCTCTTGGAATTCTATTTTAAGTCTATAGGAAACAAGGTTTTCTCTTGACGGAATTCTAGTTGGAGACTTCAACACTATTAGGAACAACTCTAAGAAAAGAAGGGGTTTCTTTGGCATATACCCTTGTAGGGATAGAATGGAAGAACTAATAGTTGATTGAGACCTTACTGATTTGATCCTGCTTCATGGAAAATTTACTTGGACAAACAAGTGCTTCAGGCCAAGTCACATTGCTTCCCACTTGGACCATTTGATTTTCCACATTATCTTTCTCTCTGCAAAATCCTCCCTCAAATCCTATATCCTCCCCTCACTCATTTCTGACCATAAACCCATATATATTCACATCCACCTTCTCCCTAATTTTGGCCCCCTTCCCTTCCTCTTTTTATCCCTTTGGCTCGACTTGTCTGATGTGGAATGATTGGTTGTTGTTTCTTGTAAAACCTGGATACCTAGCAACCCTATATTCATCTTGGTAAAGCATGATGTTAAATGTTTGGCCAAAACTTATTTTATTCCCCCCTACTTGGTCGTTGAGGGGTTAAAAGGAAAGCTCAAGTCGCTTTAGTCACGGATGGAAGAAAATGAAATCATATAATAGTTGCAGTTAGAAGAATTACAACTCCAAACCCGAATTCAAAAAGAGATTAAAAGGGAAGAGGAGTATTGGTGCATTAAATCTCGAAGTCTATGGATGAAAGTAGGAGATCAAAATACAAATTTTTTCCATAAGCAAGAACAGTCACACCTTTATAAAAATAACATGACAACCATTATGCTAGAGGATGGCTCTAGAATCTCGTATTTTGAAAGCATTAAGACATCATCTCATAGTTTTTATGTAGATATTTTCACCCAAAAGGATGCAACAGACAATCAAAATATTGACTCCATGATAGAACACATTCTAACCATTGTTTCTAAGCAAAATCAATATCTGAATCGAACTATAGAGGAAGCTAGATTATATGCAGCTATTTGGAGCTTAGACCCAGACAAGGCTCTCGGTCTGAATGGATTTCCTATATCTTTATATAGACATTTCTAGGATCCCATTAAGTTTAATATTTTAAGAGTGTCACATTAGGCTCACAAATATTTTAGAATGGGGGGAAATACCAACTCTTTCTTTCTATCCTTAATCCTCAAGGAATCCAATCCTTCTACCTTCTCTATATTTGGACCCAACTCCCTTTGCAACTCATCCTACAAAATGTTAACTAAAATAATTGTTGCTCGGTTAAAAAAAGCTTCTTCCAAGGATCATATCTCCTAGATTGGGCTACAGACCAATGGAGATAGGATATAGACCAATAGAGATAGGATACCTTTATCACAAGGTTGTACTTGTGGTAAATGGGCCCAGACGTAGTCCTTACTTACAGGGGTTTACCTGTGGACTCGAGGTGCTTGAGGTGCTTCCACGTGTCAGACAACATCGGGCGTCATTCTCCCAGGATTGGTGGTTTAACCAACGAAGAATGGTAGATTCACTCACAGGGGTTTACTTGTGGTGAAATTCACTAGCAAGGGTGTACTTGTTGAGGTGAATGGTCCAGGTGTGGTCTTCTTTGAGACCCGAGGTTCTAAACACAGTTGTATGGAGATGGATCATCAACATGGCTCATGAAGAAACTTTTCTATAATATAAGAAATAAAAGTATGGAGAATGTCTCCCTCGTTGAGAGGGAGTGTTGAAGTTTTGCAACTTCAGACAGTCATTATCCATAAGAAACCATTATAGAAGACCATGGAATGCACTAGAAAGAAATAGGAGACAAGAAGATCAAGCCGGCTTCATTGAAGCATTGAAGAAACACTTGTAAAAGAAACAAAAGAAATAAAATAAAGTTAAAAGACAAAAATGACAAGTCCCTTCCAGTAAATTAAGGTGACTTGACTAGTATAAATAAAGGTAGATTCATTTCATTATTATACATCTCATCATCTCTCCTCTTCTAGTGTGCATTGCCCAGTTGCTTCGTGCAAGTTGTTAGTTACCACTTGCAGTTGTAGTTGCAAGTTACAGTTGCAGTTGCAGTTGTCAATTTCCAATTGTGCTATCTTGTTCTAGTGATGCACCATACTTGAGGGATCTTCCTCACACTAGGGTACAACTTTCTATGATCTTGGAAATATTCATTTGTCTGGTAATGTATTCATGAACTTGGATTGAATTTCTTCTAGCGAAAAGTTTGTTGGGTTTTTCTCTCGAGTTCGAGTTTTCCTAAGATAAATCTTTTGTCTATTGTGCATAGCTATTTCTCTATGATTCTGTTATTTCCGATGCAGTTTTATTTCACTTGTAATTTGTCAATGTGTAATTAATCCATGATAACAGTGGCATTGAAATTTGCTTGAAATCATAAAGTAATAATTATCAGATCTAGAAATTAGAGAAATCAATAGGAGGTTTATGGGGTGTTAATGTAGCCATGAGGTTTATAACTTTTGTCCTGAATCCTTCCATTTGAAGACTCATGAGATTCCTAACAAATCTTGTGGAAAGTGCCTTAGCAAATATAGACTTCAACTCCATCCTTGACATCATAATGAGGATTCGATGAAACCTTAGCTTTTGAACTAGAACCTTTCAACATATTCTGAGACACTTGAACCACTTCTTTATGGGGCATGGAGAAAATAGTTCCAAATTAAGGAGAC
>JZKD02S2207685.1:0-19449 GCA_000966675.3 Picea glauca
CCTCAAAGTACAATGTATGTAAAAATAAGAACTGACAATTTCTAGGAAACTGTCCTTCACTCCAAGACGACTTCACAGAGAATGGAACTTCTTCTCAGTGAAGGTCTTAGTGAATATATCTGCAATATGTTCCGCTGAAGGAAAAAAATGTAGGTCAATGATCCTCTCATGTACTAAGTCCCATATGTAGTGCATGTGGATCTTGATGTGCTTCATCCGCTTCCTCTGAACTGGATCTTTGCATAACTTCAGAGTGCTCTGGTTGTCACAACAGATGACAATTGGCTGATGAAACTGAATGCCCAAATCAGTGAGAAAATTTTGTAGCCACATAGACTGAATGGTTATGTTAACTACCACTCTGTACTCTACCTTGGTTGAAGATAGATAAATATCATCCTGCTTCTTGCTCGACCGAAAGATAGGCCCTACATCAATACTGAGTGAGTAACTAGATGTGGACTTGCAATCAATGCTATCGTTAACCTAGTCAGAATCAATGAACCCGATGAGGTCCAATGTAGAGTCTGTTTCATAATGAATCCCAAAGGTGATGCTTCCCTGTACGTATCAAAGGATACATTTTGCAACCTTCCAATGTAGCTCATGTGGCTCCTACATGAACCTGGAAACTGCGCCAACTACATAGGAGAGGTATGGTATGGAGTGTATGAGATACAAAAAGATACCCACTAGCTATATGTACAATGTGTTGTTAACCAATGGAGTGTCCCCTCCATCCTCAAGTCTGACTCCTAATAGGAAAGGAGTTGGGGTAAACTTGCATTATGTCATGTGAAATGTCTCAAGGATATCTTGTGCATACTTGGCCTGAGATAGTTTTATGCATGATGCATCATGACTGATCTGAATTCCAAGGAATAAATTTAGTTGACCCATGTCCATCATCAAAAACCTATCATGTAGAATCCTCTTGACTGCAACAATCGTTGAATTCGAACAACCAGTGATCAACGAATCGTCAACATACATAACTAAGAGTAGAAGTGAATCAGTTGTTCTGAGCATGTAAACATTCGGGTTTTATTTACAACATAAAAAGTTCTGTGAAAACAAGTAGGATTCCATCTTTCCATACCATTCCCTCAAAGCCTACTTGAGGCCATAAAGATATTTCTTCAATCGACTGACCAAACATGAATCCTGCATAAATCCCTGGGGCTGCTCCATATAAATATCCTTAGAGAGATCACCATGAAGAAATGCATTCTTCACATCCATGTGATGGACTTCCCATCCCTTAGCTACTTCAATGGAAAGTTCCAAACATATGGAATCCATCTTCACTATTGGAGCAAAGGTCTCATCATAGTCAATGCCATGCACCTGTTGAAAGCCTTTGGAAACTAGCTTAGCTTTATATCTGCTAATCTGTCCATCCACTATACTCTTGGTCCTGTAGACCCATTTGCACCCGAAAAGTTTCCTTCCAGAGGGAAGGGGAACCAGATCCCAAGTCTGGTTCTCGAGGAGGGAGTTGTAATCCTCTTGCATGACAGATTCCTAAAATGGATTTCCAGTAGCCTCACCATAAGACTATGGATCTGAAGACTGAACCAATAAAATATGTTTGGGTGGCAATGGTTAAGTGGCAATGATTGTAAGAGGAGGATCCTTGAAATCATATTGAGTCCTCCTAGTATCAGTTGGATCCCCAACAAGATCCCCTGCATCCTGAAGAGTAGCCTTGGCCCACTTGGGCATATGCTCTAGCTCTGCATCTGCATTTGGATGCACTAAATCTACATCTGACTATACTGAATCTACATTTGAATCATTTGAATCATCTGAATCCTTTGAATATGAACTCTCATTTGAAGAATATTCAACATGTGCATGCTCATCATCTATAACAGGTGGAAGTATAAAGGTGTTTTCACGTGGCTGTTGAGGTGAATGTGAGACACTTTCCTCAAATTGGACACTTCTCTTAATGATGAGTTGGTCCGAGGAAATATCAATAAGTTTGTATCCCTTCACAACGTCGGGGTATGTAAAAAATATACACTCTATGCTCTGTGAATAAATTTCCTTCCTCTTTTCAGAGGGAATCCAGGCACATCCACATGAACCGAAAATACAAAAGTGTGTCACTTCTAGTTTGAGGCCACTCCAAGCCTCGTAGGGGGTCTTATCCTTGAAAGATCTATGGGGAGATCTGTTTTGGATTTAGGTTGCACAATTAAGTCCCTCGGCCCATAATATTTGTGGAAGTGACTTTGCATGTAGCATGCAAGATGCCATCTCTTTTAGAGATCTATTTTTCCGCTCAACAACTCCATTTTGCTGTGGAGTATAGGGAACTGTGTGCTGCAACTAAATCCCTGCCTCATGAAACAATTTATGGATATCATGATTAACATACTCTCCCCCATTATCAGTTCATAGGATTTTGATTTTCTTTCCTGACTATGTCTCAACCAGGGCTTTGAAATCTTTGAGGTGTTGAAAGACCTCTCATTTTTTCCCGAGAAAGTAAATCCATGTAAGTGTGAGAAATCATAAAAAAAAATGAGCACATACCTCACTTTTCAGATTGATGGATATGGAAAAGGGCCCATGAGGTCACTATGGATCAAATATAAATTAGAAGAATCTCTTTGATTCTTCCCTTTGTCAAATTTCTCTTGAGGGTGTTTTCCAAGAACACATCCCTCACAGATTCCTTTGGAGAAATGGATGTTTGGTAGACCATCAACCAATCCATTCTTGCTAAGATGTTGCATATATATGAAATTTAAATGCCCGAATATTTTGTGCCATATCCTACTGCTTTCATCAACATGGGTAAGCAGTAAAGCAAAATCTAGTTCAATAAATTCAGAAAATGTGTAAAGCCTAGATTGATGATTTAGCTCACTGGTAGCAACCCTGGAACTGGTTTGCATGTCATAGATATCCACTGCATCAGGTGTGAATATGGATTTCTTTTCTTTGCCATAATTTTTCATATGATACACAAAGAGAAGATTGACAGAAAGTTTGGGAATGTGAAACACATTCTCGAAGCTTCCATTGGTGAGTTCAATCCTCCCTTTGCCGGTGACCTCGACTGGAGAGTTGTACCCCATCAGAATATGAGGAATTTTGCATGCATCCAATGAAGAGTATATATTATTTCTGGTAGCCATGTGGTGTGATGCTCCTGAATCTATGATCCAAGCATCATGAGAGTAGTTGATGGCAATCAAGGCATGGCTAGAATTTCCTTTCTTAGGATTTTGATCTTCTGGATTCTTCTTCTTGGAACCCTCAGGGATGCGATCTCCAAGTTTTTTTTGCCAAAGTATTTGAGTCATTAAATCTATCTATTTCTTCATACATGAATATTCTGGATGGAATCCTTTATGGAAGTATGTGCATTTCTCCCCTTTTCTTCATTTTCCACCTTTGGATCTAGAGGCATCGTTGAAGGGTTTTAAGTACCCTTCCTTCTTCAGATTTGTACGAGCTTTCCTTTTTTATTTATATTTATATTTCTGATATTCATGACCACTTCCATTTTTCATAGTAAGTGCATGCACCTTTGGGCCTTTGATTTTTCCATATTGATGAGCTTGGTCTGCTCTTATGTCAGGGATTCGATAAATTCCTCAAGAGAAGGCATCCTCCAGGTGGCTCCAGAGGAAAATGTGAATGAATGAAATGTGGATACAAACACTAAGAATTCAGGACCAATTTTGGAGAGAATGGTGAGAACCATTTATTTCTCCTCATATTTATCAACTCCACAAGCCTTGAGTTGCGACAATAAATATGTATATTTTGTAAATAAATATTGGAGATTGTCGAAGCTTTTTGGATCCAATGTGAGAAATTCCACCTCAATCATGTGTCCCCTCATCTCATCCTATTTTCCAAAAATCCCTTCCATGGTGGTCCATGCTTCATTAGGGGTTTTATAGGAAGATATGTGAAAGAGGAGATTGGGAGAAATGAGACTGCTAATTGTTATGAATGCTTCATCCATTCGATTTAGATACTTGGATTTTTCTATGGCTAATGTTGGTTTTGGCTCTGTGTTCATGGTTAAATTGTACAATCCTCTACTTCAAAGATGCATGATCATCTTCTCCTTCCATTCAAAGAAGTTGTAAGATGTAAGAATGAACTTTTTGGGGAATTCCATTTCTCCATTGTCTCAATCTTCGGTACCTGCAAAAAATAATTTTGTGTGTATTTTTCCTAAAATTCCATCTACTCCTATACCATGTAAATGTTTTTAACCTACACAGAATAGATCTATCTATAAATTGACACACACATTTGCAGAGAGAATATGAGAAAGAAGAAGAAAGAGAGAAATAATGGAATAATTTTCATTAACCAAATGAATGAATGATAATTTACACATGATATACTCTGTATAAATCAACCAATGTGCATTGGAGGAGAATCCAATGTGCCATATTGGTGGTCTAGAGTGATTTGGACACACACCGATAATTACGGGAGTAAACTACCACCTAGTCTAGTCTCTCAGACAGTTACGGGAGTGAACTGCCACCTAACTGAGTTAACTATTCTATTAGTCTTCAGTTAACTAATTGAAAAAGAGTGAAGTGACGAGGAGATCATGGAATCATGGGTAATGCGCTAGTCTGGTGATGATCCCAAGGAAAATTCACATTAGCTGGCAATGATCCCAATGTAGCATCTAGAATCCACTCAGCTGATCAAATTGAAGTGAAAACTGAAGAGAATATTCTCCCTAGAGGAATATTCATCCTAAAATATAAGATACTGAATAATGACTAATAAACATAAGAAAAACGTTAGGAAAAATAACTTCTAGGTGTGTGTGAATATCACTCTATACCACCACTATGGCGCATTGGATTCTCCTCCAGTGCACATTGGTTGAGTTATACTGAGTATATAATGTGTAAATTATCATTCATTCATTTGGTTAATGAAAATTCTTCCATTCTTTCTCTCTTGCTTCTTCTTTCTCATATTCTCTATGCAAATTTGTGTGTCAATTTCTAGCTAGATCTATTCTATGCAGGTTCAACACTCCAATAGAGGTTGTTGTTTTAGTCTTGATGGATTCAAGCGTCAACATTTTTGGCAACCAGACTAGGGAACAACTTAACAAATTGAAATCTGGTTTATAATACATGACTTTGCCTCAGGCTGATCAACCTAGTTAGAAATTGGATTGAATAATAAAAGAAGCGTTTTGAATCAATGATATAATCTTGTAATAATAACAATTGAAACCAGGGAAGAATTGGAAATATCTTGGAAAACAATAGTCGAAGAAGAGGAAAGAGAAATCCTTTGAAGACAAAGGAGGGATGAAATACAATATCGAAGGAACGAGAAGAAAGCGTGAAGAGATTTAGAACAAGGTAAAAATTGAAACTGGATAATTACGAATGACCCCTCACTAGAAGAAAAATCAAGTAACTACATAATTCAAAAGTTGAATAACTTATTCATAACGAAAAGGATAAGCTCCTATAAATGGAAGAAAGAAATTAAGAAAGACGAGAAGGAACAATTGAAGAAAGACGCGAAGGACCACACAAAGAAATATGTGAAGGACCGTGTGAAGAATGATGGGAGGAAAGAAGGCATGAAGAAGACAAAAATGAATGAATGAGGTGATTCAAAAATCCCAGAAGAATGAGAGATTCCCCCCTTGATCTACACAGTGAGCAACTTGAACTCCCAATCCTTCCTAAGGTTACTTTGAAATAATTTTTTGGAGATGGATTAATCAACACTAAAAGACATGTTGATTTGTTCTTGGATGTTTGTGACTTTCATATTGTGGAACATGACGATGTAATGGTAAGATTGCTTCTCCAAACCTTATCATGCCAAGCTTATGAATGATATATGAAATTTCCCACCAGATCTATTGGTTCTTTTGATGACCTCGAAAACATGTTTTTTCTCCCCCAGTTGTGTACCACATTTTGTTCACTAATTTTACTCAGATAAGCTTAATGAAGAATGAGAGAATACGAGATTTCAATCTCAGGTTTAATAAAAATCTGAATAAGATTCCTGAAGATAAGAGGCCAAATGAACCAGTGTTACTTAGTTGTTATAAGAATGTTATTCCACCAAATGTACAATTTTCTTTCAGAACATCCCAAATTGACACCTTAAAGGAAGAAATGACTAAGGCCACAAAAATGGAAGAAATCATGATTGAAATGGTTGCTGACCTCGATATCATCTTGGGAAAGGGCAGTCTGAATATTGATGATTAAGGAGCCTCTGGTTCTAGAAAAAATAAAGAGAAAAAGTCATGGATGAGTCAAAATCAAGCCACTAGAGGAGGGATTTTTAAGGGAACCATGCTATATGTGAAGGTATACCTTGTTGCAACACAAGAAACTATGAAAAGGATTGAGATTGTGGATAGAACTATCAGGAAAATGAAAAATTAAATAACCATATTAAGAAGGGGTGATAACTATATAGAAATAACAAGAATTTTGGTCCAAGAACAAAGACAAAAATGTCCCCAAGAAACTAGAGTGAGGTTTGAAAATACTGATAATAAAAAAAGACAAAGAGTCCCCAGACAACTAGTTCACAATGTAGTTGTTCTGGATGAGATATATGATGAACAAATAGATGAGAAAGAAAATGATTATTTACAGGAGGAAAATTTTGAAACTGTACAGATGGACGGATGGGATATGTCCATATATATATTTGAATAAGGAGACAATGATCCCGACTCACAAGAGAATGTTTCCCAAACATGGAAATTTGAAAATAAATCAAAAAATAAAGATGATTCTGAAAAGGAAAAAGGAAAAATGAAAGAAAAAGATAAGGGGAATGAGAAAGAGTCCAATAAAAATGTGACAAGTAATTGTTCGATTATTGAGACGGGGGTGAATCCATAATAGAGAAATATATTCCTTTTTAACCATATAATGCAAGTGTTATATCAATGTAGAATTATCATCCAATACTTGTAGAGTAAATAAACAATGAACAAATGAACAATCATACACATACATAGTACACCAGTTTTTTAACATGGAAACCCAAAGCGAGAGAAAACCACAAAATGATTTTTCTTATATGTCTTGAAGAATTACATTCATTGTAAGCACCAACTTCCTTTGTTTTCTAGCTGCAACTGGAAGGAGGCTCCAACACCCTAGTTTCTTAGGTTACAACCTCAGGGAAGCTCCAACTCCCCAATTCTTTGGCTACAACCAGAAGGAGGCTACAACCCCCTATGTTCTCCGACTACAGCCAGAAGGTTGCTACAACCACCTATCCTTGCCTCGTTCAACCGCCCTGACGTATAAGTAGAATGATGGAACCACTATCACACTATCACTATGAGATATACTGCTATAAACCTATCCCAATAAACCTACACCAAACAACCTATACCAATAACCTAAATCATGTATCAACCATGTATCAACCATGCATCAACTTGTGCCTCAACCGGTAATCAACCTGTACCATAAACAAGTGCATCAACCATGCACCAACCCATACCAAACAACCTGTAATCAACTTGTACCATAAAAAATTGAATCAACCATGCACTAAATTGTACCTCAAACTGCAAACCTTCCTTAACTTTAACAACAAGAAACTAGCATTTTCATCAAACTTTACTTTAGTCTCACATGACTAGTTTTGGATTAATCAACAACACTAACTTGAAATAGTCATAACTATGTACCTGTAATGAATAAATATATAAAAATAGTACACAATGTTCTTAAGTGTGTTTTATGCAATTCCTACAGGTGTCACTACTTGGAACCTCTCAGAAAGGAGTTATAGGAAAAATGGCATACCTTGTTGAATTTTGGCTTATTCTAGAGAGCAAACATGTAGAGCATTCCCCGCAAAGAATATTTGTTGTATGGATCTAAAAATTTTACACAGAATAATAAAGATTGTACTCTAACCAACACATTTGATCTTACAAAATTTGGATCTGGTATGAAGAATTTATGATGTTTTTACCCGAAACACTTGTTTTAGACTAGTTTCAGGACTAGCCACAAAAGCTATTGTCCACGGAGTGTAACTCCAAAAATACAATGACCCACAAGCTGAAATTTGTACCACAGATACTTGGATATGTTTAATCAATGGCCTCCCAATTTCATGTTATGATTCATTCTAGAAAAAAGTTATTGCAAAAATGGCGAGATGACCTGTAAATAACATACCTTAGAAAGCATGATCAAAATAATTTATTCTCCCTTGAATTTCGGCCTTCTTTACTTCACCTTCCCTCTGAAATTGAGCTTAGATATCCTATGGTTACCTTAGTCACCTATAGATATTCAATATGCTCAAGTGTAATTAAAATGAGAGAGCCTTGCCTATTATCTATACTTTCATGTAGCTTCCTCAAGTGGTTACCTTTTAACCATCTTAACCCAATTTCCTTATTTTAGGGATAACCCACTTCTAACCACTTTCCATAATTATAAATTTCTCCAATTACTTTATTATTTAAATAATCCTCTTTTACTTTTTCACTTAACTTTCTTATTTAAATAATCCTCTTTGACTTTTTCACTTCACTTTATTATTTAAATAATCCTCTTTGACTTTGTCACTTCACTTTATTATTTAAATAATCCCTTTTGACTTTGTCACTTCACTTTATTATTTAAATAATTTCTTATTTGCAAGCACTTTGACTTCTTTGACCTTTTGGGGCTTCAAGCCAACATATGAGGATCCTCCAAATCCGTAAGGCCATAACTCTCAAACTGTGAGGATTTATGTGACATTCCACATACCACCAGAAATGGAATGACATGTACAATCTGTCTAAAATAGTCTTACCTGCAAATATATAAAAACTCATACCATTATACATAAAAAAAAATTGGGTACATTACCCAAACCTTTTTGCTACCATAATTCGCTACCGGACTTTCTTCAAGAGTTGACAGCAATGAAAACCAACTCAATTAATCAACAATCTCCCCCTTTGACATTGATGGAAACACTCTGATGAAATACTGAAATCATATCACTCATGCTCCCCCTGGAACCATGCCTACATATTTGTGACCAACACTTCCTCTGGAACCATGCCTCTGTCCTCTGCATTTGATAAATCTCTCCCCCTTTTTCATCAATGGAAAATGTATCTTTCCATTTGGGTTTGCTCCCCTTAACTAACTCATCTGATATCCCAACCTAAACTACCATATTTATGGTACTTCCTTGTGTACATCTAAGACATATAATATAAACATTCAAAATAATTCATTTTGGAGTAGAAATAACTCTGAATCTCTGGCAAAGATATTCAAAGGATTCCGGTGGAAGCGGTTTTGTAAATATGTTTGTCACTTGTTCTTTTGTGCCCACATATTCAACTCTGATGTTCTTTTCTGCAACCTTTTCCCGTAGAAAGTGATACTTAATTGGAATGTGCTTTGTCTTGGAGTGCATCACCGGGTTCTTTGAGATACTGATGGCGCTTGTATTATTATCACAATATATTGGAATGAAATTATCATACTCAACATGTATATATGTCAGAGTTTGTTTCATCCATAGAACCTGTGTACAACATGTTGTTGCTGCAATATACTCTTCCTCAATTGTAGATAAAGATATTGATGATTTTTTCTTTCTTATCCATGATAATAAACACTCACCCAGGTAGAACCCTACCTCACTAGTACTTCCTCGGTCATCAATGAAACCTGCCAATCTACATCTTTGTAGGAAATAAGTGATAGATCCTTTCCTTTTGGATACCATAATCCGAACTCTTATGTTCCTTTGAGATATCTAAAAATCATCTTCACTGTTAATACATGTGATTCCTTTGGTGATGCTTGAAATCATGCCACCTGTCCAAATTCCTGCATTATATCCCATTTAGATGTTGTCACATATAGTAGGCTACCAATCATTGACATGTATTTCCTCCGATCTATAGACGTTGAATCATCATCTTTTCTCAACTTACAACTGGTTTTCATGAGAGTGATAACTGGTTTGCAATATTCCATTCTCAACCTTTTTAGCATTTCTCCGATATACTTAGTTTGAGATATAAAAATTCCTTGTTTTCTTTGACATATCTGAATACCCAAAAAGAAGGATAGTTCTCCAACTAATGACATTTCAAATTCATTTTGCATGTCCTTTGCAATTTTTTGGCTTAACGTGTCATCAATACTTCCAAAAATAATATCATCAACATAAAATTTAATTAATAAAATACTATCTTGAGTTACCTTGATGTAGAGGTTGTTGTATGCACTTCCTTTTCTGAACCCTTCCTTTTGTAGATATTTATCCAGTCTAGAGTACCATGCTCTAGGAGCCTGCTTTAGACCATACAAGGCCTTATTTAATTTACACACATAATATGCATTCTATGAAAACTGAAATCCTTTTGCTTGTTCAATGTAGACTTATTCTTCAAGTTCCCCATTCAGAAAAGTTGATTTGACGTCCATATGATACACTTTAATATTTTTGGAGCATGCATAAGCTAAAAGCAATCAGATTGCTTCCATTCTAGAAATTGGGGAAAATTTCTCTTCAAATTTGATTGCTTCAACCTGTGCATATCCTTTACATACCAATCTAGCTTTATTCCTTGTAACTTGTCCATCTTCGTTCAATTTATTCCTATATACCCACTTTGTTCCGATCACATTCTTATCCTTTCTTTGGTCTTGGAACCAATTCCCAAGTTTCATTTTTATCTATTTGATCCAATTCTTCATCCATGGCCTTATTCCAAAATYCATCCTTGYTGGCCTCTTCAAAACAGGTTGGTTCAATCRTAGATGAGAGTGCTAGGTGTGTTTGTTCTGGTGAATAGATTCTTCTTCTAGTCTCAACTCCTGCATCTTTGTTTCCGATAATATKATCTRCAAAATGATTCTTTTGTACTCRTATGCTAGGTGTCTTTGGAGGCACTTGTTGAACTTGTTATTCTACTTCTATTGGATCCTCTTCATCTTCTCCTTCTTCATCTTCTGCTTCTTCTTCATAAACCTATTCCATTGATTCATTTTCTTCTTCCTTTAATTCTTGTCTAACTATTTCATCAATTGTTATGTTGATTCTTTCCACAACTTTGTTCAATCTTAGGTTGTAACACTTGCATGATTTCCTTGTACTTAAGTAACCAAAAAGTAATCCTTTGTCCATACGAGAGTCAAACTTTCCCATTCTGCCATCTTCTCTTTTGATGTAGCATTTGCTTCCAAAAACTCTGAAGTGCTTCACATTTGGTGGTCTTCCTTTCCATAGCTCGTAGGGAGTTTTTTCAATGTTGTTTCTGAGAATTACTATGTTTTGATTGTGAACTATTGTATGCACTTCCTATGTCAAAATGATATCTGTAAATTTGGAATCCATTAGAATTATTCGAGCCATTTCATGTATTATCCTGTTCTTTCTTTCAACAACTCCATTATGTTGAGGTGTCCTAGCAAAGAATAATTTCCTTTTTATTCCATGCCTGCTACAATAGTCCATAAATTCTTTTGAGGTGAACTCTCCTCCATTATCATATCTCAAGCTTTTGATTTTTGAATCCATTTCATTTTCAACCATTTCCTTGTAGACCTTGAAGTTTTCAAAACCTTTTGACTTATTCCCGAGAAAGAAAACTGCAGTCATTCTTGTATAATAATAAACTAATAACATAAAGTATTTCTAACATTTTAAACCCTTTGTTGTAGTTGGTCCAACTAGATCAGTATGCACAATGTCTAGTGGTATTGTTGTTGAATATTATTTTGATTTAAACCCGGTCTTTGTTTTCTTTCCTTGTTGAAAATGCTTTCATAAAGTGTTGGTTAGTTTCGTGATCTAGGGAATTTCTTTAACTTCTTCCATTTTGTTGACTTTGAAAAGGTTATCAAAATGTATGTGACCCATTCTTCTGTGCCATAGCCAACTTTTATCTTCCTTTCCTAGGCAACAATTTTTATTTCCAATTTCACTTAATACATATATGTTGCTTGAAGTTTTTGCAGCTCTTGCAATCAATTTTCATGAACCTTCTTTTCTTATCTCACACTTTTTTGAATTGAAAATAACTTTATGACTTTGGTCACACATTTGAATCACACTTAGAATATTATCTTTCATATATTCTACTAGTAGAACATTTTCTGCCTTGGTATTCTTGTTCCCAATTATGACTATGCCTTTTCCAATTATTTTAGTTCAATCATCATTTTCGAAGGAGATTGATCCATCTCTTTCCTTTCTTAATGTAAGAAACCTATATCTATCACCTGTTATGTGTTTTGAACAACCATTGTCAACATACCAACCACGTTTCTTCTGCTTAGCTTGTAGAGCGAGTGTGCTTTCTTCATTGCTATACTGATTCTTCTTTCTTATCCATGTCCTTTTCTGAGGTTCCTGTCTGTGACTATTGTTGTTCTGTTGTGGTTTTCTAGGAGGGACTTCCATTCTACAATATTTGTACATGTGTCCAAAGTTGTTACATTTGTATCATTTCACTTCAATGCTCAAAGATTCAAACTTTTTGTAACTTCTTCTCTCTGTTTCACTAGGCCTTCTTGGATAACCCTTTTGTGTATGACTTTCAAAGTTGTTTATGTTCCTATTGTCTTCTCTTCAATTTACAAATTTATGTCCAAAATTATTATATGCATAATATAAACCAAAAAAGATAGTTTGATACCTGGGAGTTGAATATATTCTGAAAGGATGTACTCTTATGAATCCTTCTTCTTCCTGAGGCCTATCTGTTTCTGTCGGTCGTTGATTCTAAAATCTGAATCTTCTCAATGGAGGCGTGTCCCTGTAATTTTCTTTGTAGACCTTCCTATCCCCTTTGATTGTTTCTGCATAGGTTTTTGGATATGTTTCTTGTTCTGTTGTTTTGGAGCTTGATCCCTTTTTTATCTTATTGTATCCAAGTCTGGAATTGTCATGATGAGGTTTTTGACTACTGATAATGTCATTCAAAACTTTTTAGCTGTTATGCATATTTTTCTTTTGAAGATCCTTTCTTAATGTGACAATTTCTTCTTCCAAATTTCCAATGATCTTGTCTCTTCCTTCTAGTTGTTCTTTGAGTGCTTCTTCAATTCTTTTATCTTCTTCAATTTNATTTTTTCTAGTTCCCAAGTGTCTTCTTTCTTGTCTAGTTCCACTTGTAGTTTCTTGTTTTTCTTCTTTTCTCTTCTTATAACTTATATGGCACACAAAAATTCTTTTCGATAATCAACTTCTGCCTCTTCATATTCTTCTTTCGAGTCTTCTTTATCAGAGTCTTCTACTGCCATGAATAAAACTCTTTCTATCTCACTGTCACTGACGTCATCTTCATCTGATGATGAGATGTCTTCTTTGGTGCATAAGCTTTTCTTGAAAAATTTCTTTGTGGTTCTTTTGCCTTTGTATGTTTGTTTTCTATTTGAGTAACCTTCATCATTTCTCTTTTTCTTATGAGGACATTTGTTAGCAAAATGACCAATACCATCACAATTAAAACAAATCAAAGGAAGCTTACCTCTATACCTGTCATTGGTTCGCTTATTCAATTTTCTGACAAAGTTGGCCACTTCTTCATCATCTTCCGAGACATCACTGCAGCTGATATGTTATTTTTCTTTTTTCTTTCCCTTTTTCTTTGACCTTATGGATGCTTTGAAGGCTACTTCTTTTATATATGGATTTTCCTATTCATATATTATTTCATATGCTGTGAATATTCCATGTAGTTCTTCCATGCTTATTGAGTTTAGATCTTCTCTTTCTTCTAGTGTTGATATCTTAGGGTCAAATATCATAGGAAGAGATCTTAGTACCTTTTGAAAAATTACAGATTCTTTTATTTCTTCTCCCAATACCAAGATTGAATTTATTGTTTCATTGACTTGTAAACATTAAGCTGCAATGTTCTCATCTTCCTTCATCTTTAGTTGTTCGAACTGACCTCTATAAGTTTGAAGCTTTGTTGCTTTGAATTTTGAATCTCCTTCATAAATATTTCAAAGTTTATCCCAAATATCTTTAACAGATTTACAATATGCAACTTTGGTGAATATCGATTTTCCAAGACCATTTAGAGGTGCATTTGTGGATTTTGAATTATTCTGACCAATTTTCAGAGCTTTGTCATTTGTCGGCAAAACTGCTAGTGTTGTGTATCCATCTATAATTGATTTCCAAATTTCAAATCTCTGTGCCTGTATATATGTCTTCATTCTCCTGATCCAAAAGGAATACTTCTATCCATCAAACAATGGTATTCCATTTTTATACATGTTGCTCTTCATGATCTACCTTTCAGTGGTTAAATTGATTTATGAAGGAACCTGCTCTGATACCAATTGTTGGATTACTGAGAGGGGGGGTGAATCAGTAATAAACCAATATAATCCTTTTTAACCATATAATGCAAGTGTTATATTAATGTAGCACTGTCATCCAATATTTGCAGAGTAAGTAAACAATGAACAAATGAACAATCATACACATACACAGTACACCAATGTTTTTACGTGGAAACCCAAAGTGGGAGAAAACCACAGAATGTTTTTTCTTATATGTCTTGAAGAATTACATTCATTGGAAGCACCAACTTCCTTTGTTTTCTAGCTACAACTGGAAGGAGTCTCCAACCCCCTAGTTTCTAAGGCTACAACCTGAGGGAAGCTCCGACTCCCCAATTCTATGGTTACAACCAGAAGGATGCTACAACCCCCTATGTTCTATGGCTACAACCACATGTTCTTGCCCCGTCTAACCGACCTGACGTATAAGTAGAATGTTGGAACCACTGCCCCACTATCACTGTGAGATATATTGTTGTAAATATTTACCAATAAACATGCACCAAACAACCTGTACCAATAATCTGAACCATGTACCAACCATGCATCAACCTGTACCTCAACCTATAATCAACTTGTACCATACACAAGTGCATCAACCATGCACCAACCTATAGAAAACAACATATAATCAACTTGTACCATAAACAAGTGCATCAAACATGCACCAACCTATACCTCAACCTGCAAACCTTCCTTAACTTTAACAACAAGAGACTAGCATTTTCATCAAACTTTACTTTAGTCTCACATGACTAGTTTTAGATTAGTCAACAACCCTAACTTGAAATAATCTAACTATGTACCTATAATGAACAAAGATATGAAAATAGTACAAAATTTTCTTAAGTGTGTTTTATGCAATTCCTTCAGGTGTCACTACTTGGAGCCTCTCATAAAAGGATTTATAGAAAAAATGGCATACCTTGTTGAATTATGGTTTATTCTAGAGAGAAAACTTGTAGACCATGTCCCACCCAGAATATTTGTTGTATGGATCTAAAAATTTTACACAGAATAATAAAGAATTTAATCTAACCAACACATTTGGTCTTACTAAATTTGTATATTTTATGAAGAAGTTATGATGTTTTTACCCGAAACACTTATTTTAGACTAGTTTCAGGACTGGCCACAAACCCTATTTTCTGTGGAGTGTAACTCCAAAAATAAAATGACCCACAAGATGAAATTTGTACCACGACTACTTGGAGATGTTTACTCAATGGCCTCCAAATTTTGTTGTCCGAATCATTATAGAAAACAAATTATTGCAAAAAATGTGAGTTGACCTGTAAATAACATACCTTAGAAAGAATCATCAAAAGAATTTATCCTCCCTTGAATTTTGGCCTTCTTTACTTCACCTTCCCTATGAAATTTGGCTTAGATATCCTTTGGTTACCTCAGTCACCTGTAGATATTCAATATGCTCAAGCTTAATTAAAATGAGAGAGCCTTGCCTCTTATTTATACTTTCATGTAGCTTCCTCAAGGGTTACCTTTTAACCATCTTAACCCAATTTCCTTATTTTAGGGCTAACCCGCTTCTAACCAATTTCCATAATTAGAAAGTTCTCCAATTACTTTATTATTTAAATAATCCTCCTTGACTTAGCCACTTCACTTTATTATTTAAATAATCCTCTTTGACTTTNATTTTTTCTAGTTCCCAAGTGTCTTCTTTCTTGTCTAGTTCCACTTGTAGTTTCTTGTTTTTCTTCTTTTCTCTTCTTATAACTTATATGGCACACAAAAATTCTTTTCGATAATGAACTTCTGCCTCTTCATATTCTTCTTTGGCCTGTTCATATTCTTCTTCCGAGTCTTCTTTATCAGAGTCTTCTACTGCCATGAATAAAACTCTTTCTATCTCACTGTCACTGACGTCATCTTCATCTGATGATGAGATGTCTTCTTTGGTGCATAAGCTTTTCTTGAAAAATTTCTTTGTGGTTCTTTTGCCTTTGTATGTTTGTTTTCTATTTGAGTAACCTTCATCATTTCTCTTTTTCTTATGAGGACATTTGTTAGCAAAATGACCAATACCATCACAATTAAAACAAATCAAAGGAAGCTTACCTCTATACCTGTCATTGGTTCGCTTATTCAATTTTCTGACAAAGTTGGCCACTTCTTCATCATCTTCCGAGACATCATTGCAGCTGATATGTTATTTTTCTTTTTTCTTTCCCTTTTTCTTTGACCTTATGGATGTTTTGAAGGATGCTTCTTTTATATATGGATTTTCCTATTCATATCTCATTTCATATGCTGTGAAGATTCCATGTAGTTCTTCCATGCTTATTGAGTTTAGATCTTCTCTTTCTTCTAGTGCTGATATCTTAGGGTCAAATATCATAGGAAGAGATCTTAGTACCTTTTGAAAAATTACAGATTCTTTTATTTCTTCTCCCAATACCAAGATTGCATTTACTGTTTCATTGACTTGTAAACATTAAGCTGCAATGTTCTCATCTTCCTTCATCTTTAGTTGTTCGAACTGACCTCTATAAGTTTGAAGCTTTGTTGCTTTGAATTTTGAATCTCCTTCATAAATATTTCAAAGTTTATCCCAAATATATTTAACAGATTTACAATATGCAACTTTGGTGAATATCGATTTTCCAAGACCATTTAGAGGTGCATTTGTGGCTTTTGAATTATTCTGACCAATTTTTAGAGCTTTGTCATTTGTCGGCAAAACTGCTAGTGTTGTGTATCCATCTATAATTGATTTCCAAATTTCAAATCCCTGTGCCTGTATATATGTCTTCATTCTCCTGATCCAAAAGGAATACTTCTATCCATCAAACAGTGGTATTCCATTTTTATACATGTTGCTCTCCATGATCTACCTTTCAGTGGTTAAATTGATTTATGAAGGAACCTGCTCTGATACCAATTGTTGGATTACTGAGAGGGGGGGTGANAGAAAACCACAGAATGTTTTTTCTTATATGTCTTGAAGAATTACATTCATTGGAAGCACCAACTTCCTTTTTTTTCTAGCTACAACTGGAAGGAGTCTCCAACCCCCTAGTTTCTAAGGCTACAACCTGAGGGAAGCTCCAACTCCCCAATTCTATGGCTACAACCAGAAGGATGCTACAACCCCCTATGTTCTATGGCTACAAACACATGTCCTTGCCCCATCCAACCGACCTGACGTATAAGTAGAATGTTGGAACCACTGCCCCACTATCACTGTGAGATATATTGTTGTAAATATTTACCAATAAACATGCACAAACAACCTGTACCAATAATATGAACCATGTACCAACCATGCATCAACCTGTACCTCAACCTATAATCAACTTGTACCATACACAAGTGCATCAACCATGCACCAACCTCTAGAAAACAACATATAATCAACTTGTACCATAAACAAGTGCATCAACCATGCACCAACCTATACCTCAACCTGCAAACCTTCCTTAACTTTAACAACAAGAGACTAGCATTTTCATCAAACTTTACTTTAGTCTCACATGACTAGTTTTAGATTAGTCAACAACCCTAACTTGAAATAATCTAACTATGTACCTATAATGAACAAAGATATGAAAATAGTACAAAATTTTCTTAAGTGTGTTTTATGCAATTCCTTCAGGTGTCACTACTTGGAGCCTCTCATAAAAGGATTTATAGAAAAAATGGCATACCTTGTTGAATTATGGTTTATTCTAGAGAGCAAACTTGTAGACCATGTCCCACCCAGAATATTTGTTGTATGGATCTAAAAATTTTACACAGAATAATAAAGAATTTACTCTAACCAACACATTTGGTCTTACTAAATTTGGATCTGTTATGAAGAAGTTATGACGTTTTTACCCGAAACACTTGTTTTAGACTAGTTTCAGGACTGGCCACAAACCCTATTTTCCGTGGAGTGTAACTCCAAAAATAAAATGACCCACAAGATGAAATTTGTACCACAACTACTTGGAGATGTTTACTCAATGGCCTCCAAATTTTGTTGTCCGAATCATTATAGAAAACAAATTATTGCAAAAATTGTGAGTTGACCTGTAAATAACATACCTTAGAAAGAATCATCAAAAGAATTTATCCTCCCTTGAATTTTGGCCTTCTTTACTTCACCTTCCCTATGAAATTTGGCTTAGATATCCNAATTTGTCACTTCACTTTATTATTTAAATAATCATTTTTTACTTTTTCACTTTACTTTATTATTTAAATAATTTATTCTTTGCAAGCACTTTGACTTCTTTGACCTTTTGGGGCTTCAAGCCAACATATGAGGGTCCTCAAAATTTGTAAGGCCGTAACTTTCAAACCTTGAGGACTTATGTGACACTCCACATACCACCAGAAATGACATGACATGTAAAATCCATATAGAATAGTCGTACTTGCAATTATATAAAAAATCATACCATTATACATAAAACAAACTTGGGTCTATTACTCAAACCTTTGTGCTACCAGAATTTACTACCAGACTTTCTTCAAGGTTTGAAATCAATGAAAACCAACCCAATTAATCAACAATACTGGAACCAAAAAGAAACATTTGATATCAAACCCTCCACAGAAGAAATATAAATTTGTAGAGGATTTAAGCAAGATGAGGATTACTCTTCCCCTCACGGAATTGGTGATGATCCCTCAATAGAGGGAAAATATTATAAGATTGTTGGATGATCCATATGGAAGAATGTTAAGAACCTGAATAGATCTACAAATGTAATAAACACAAATACTGAATACACAATAGATCCATAGAAAAAGATAGAAGAAACTACACTATATTATTACCAAACCCTTGAGGCAGGGCAACACCATACAATGGATCCTATTATGGAAGAGATCCTATCATGTTCACTTGCCTCTTCGAGGGGGCATCCTCCTATTGAGCTACCACTCCAAATACAATAATTCTCTTCATATCCCATTACATTGTTTGAACCCCTTTATATAGTGTTACCATCACCTAAGAACATTCTAGAGGAGAAATCTTCTATAAGTAGAACCTTCTAAGAAGTCCTCTTACATTTATTATATCTAACTACCCATTTATTATGTCTAACTACTATAGTGAGATTTATTTAATAATATAGTGGACTTAGTCCAC
>JZKD02S2207685.1:21313-39554 GCA_000966675.3 Picea glauca
TTGAGTAGCTTTTCCATGCGATGGGAACTAATGATCTCAGGTGAACCGATGGTGATGCCTTGGAACTTATATTGTTGGCCCTCCTGGTTGAATTGCATGGTTAATTCCTTAAAATCCATGAGAATGGGACCCAAAGTCTTTAGCCAGTCTACACCCAACACAATGTCAAAACCACCCATGTCAATAGAAAACATATGAGATTTGAGTTGTTAGTCACCAATTTGGAGACACAAATTTTCATAACGCCCTCCACATTTCATGGAGCCACCATTAGCAATCATGATTTGGAAATTATTGAAAACATGGATGGAGTAATGAGTTTCTTGGGCAATGTGGCGATGAATAAAATTATGGGTGCTTATACTATCAACCAAAATGATGACCTTCCTATTCTTTATGTAGCTGATGAGCTTGAGGGTTTGGGGAGAAGAGAAGCCAGTGAGAGCATTTAGGGAAATGACCAGTTCTACTTCAGGAGGATCTGAGGGAGGGGTTATGTCAGTGGTTTCAGGTGACTCAGACACAAGGGGAGTTTCAACATCCTCTTTCGAAATATCCTCTAAGATGGCCATAAAAATATTTTGTTCCTTACAGTTGTGTCCTGGGAAATATTTGTCATCACAATTATAACAAATGCCTTTGAGTTAGCATTCAACCATTTCAGCCCTGGTCAATTTTTGGATCTTTAGTGGAGTGGAGGGGGTAGTGGGATTTACTGGTTTAGTGCGAGGGATAAAAGAGGGTTTCTGGTTTTGAGAAGATACAACCTGTTGTGCTTCTTTAGCTCTTTTAGTAGCCTCCACCCAACTTTGATGCATAGCCATGGGGACATGGGCCCGAATCACATCCTCAAGGCCAATAATAAAACACTCTCGGAAAAAGGCATCAGACATGCCCTCTATCCGAAAATACAGGCGCTAAAAAGAAGCTATAAAGTCTTCCATTGTTCCTGATTATTTCAACTTTTTCAAATGGCCCAAATGGTTGGTGTCAGTGTCAAAGTGTTCATAAAGATCTACCACAAATTGTGTCCAAGAAATATACCCTTGATGGGAAGTTTTTCTCCATTTCCACCATTTCCAATGTTCCTGATCTAGATGGAGAACACCATATCGGAGTTTGGCCAAGTCATCTGTAATGTCGTATAAAGAGAAATAATGTTCTATTTGGGTTACCCAACTAGTGGGATCCGAGCCATAAAATTTGGTCACATCCACCCATGGAAGGCGTAGGTCACGTTGAAAGTGATGGTACTGAAAGTTAGAGGAATGTTCAGCTTTAGTATCTGAAGGTGGGTAAGATAAAGGGTTATTTGTAGGGATATGCATATTGGTGCAGAGCATTGAAACAACAAATTCAAGCTAGGTAGTCACGTCTTGTTTGATTTCTCCATTGAGGCATGCATGGATGTATTGAGGGAGACAACATTGGCACTGAGTTGTTTCACTTCTTGTTGGGTCTCAGTGAAATTAGATTGCAAGGTATTGAAGCGAGCTTCCAGGTCTTGGCTATGGGTATAGGCCATGATGAATAGGAAACCGAAATGGAGTGGGTGGGGTCAAAACGTTTGCTGAAAAATGATATGTATGAATGTGATAAGGGAGAAGAGATGAATCTAATGGAATAGGTCTCAAATAATTGTGCAATAATGGTGAAATAATGTTATAGTACTATTCTCAGTGGCACTATAGCATTCAAGTGGCCAATCGGTTTATCTAAAGAGGGCTTTAGGTAATCTTGGTCGATCTGTACACAGGTGTTGTCTGATGCGCTACCACTTGAAGGGGTACCAATAGGGGTTACAAGGGTGGCCAACAAATGTGCACTTAAGTACCACTTGTATTTCCTGCATGTATGAATCCCTGAAACGCAGGTTTATGCACGTAACAACAGATCTCTATGGCTTAAAGATGTCGGAATACATATCTACCCTGAAAAGAAATTTAACCCACACTTTCTGCTGAGGAAAGTTCTCTGATACCACTTGTAGTATACCAGATATAAAAATTATGCAGAACATAAATAAAATTCTAGAAATGGTAGAATAACAGCAATATAACCAGAACAATCACCACAATAGCACTGAAATGATATAAGAATAACAACAAAAATAACACTGTGATTCTGAAATCAATGTTCATGGGCCTCTTCGAGGGGGAAACCTCCAGTTGAGAAGATCTCTATTAAAATAATATCCAAGCTAGGGTTCTCATACCCTCGACTCCTATTTATACTAAATATGTCTATCAAAAGAAGCATCTAGACGAAGATCCTTATAGAAGCGAAAGCTTCTATTAGGTCTTCCTACATTCGACTTATTCTATTTTATTGAAAGGTCTTATTAATATTGACCTTTATTACATCCGAATATATTTCTGTACCTATGTGTGGTTTAGGACCCTAACACCTGTGCTCATGTGGAGATGACCTTCTCAGCCATAAGGTCTATTAGTATCTCCTCAATAGGCTTCTCTATTATGCTAAGTTTTCTCGACATACACTCTCGAGATCATATATCTCAGATAGGTGGACAAATTCTGAAGGTAAGCAGAACGAGTGGCGAGGTCTCAATAAGCACTGCACAAAAGGAATTATTTCTATGTGGGCTTGGATAATCGCAATTTTCAAATGTTTCCTCAGTGCAAAATTTGATGGGATAAATAGACAACGTTGTAACGGATTCCTCCAACGGGCAGGAATGCCTCAATCAATACAATTCCATCCGTTATAGCATGGTCCCAATGGTCCAATGGTGATCTTTCTAGAAATAACTGTGTTTCTAGCCATTTCAGAGCGTCATTCTAACAGTCAAGATGCCTCCAACGGTCATATTTATTTTCCATGGTGAAGTGCCAGTCTGTGTTGTTATTCTATTCTGACGATTTTCAAGTTCTGCAAGTCTTCCTTCTGCGAAATCCTTTCTGGAACCTCCTACAATTTTTCTATCTTTGCTTTCTTCTTATTGGGATTTCTTTCTTTCTTTCCTATGATATGCGTCTCTGGATTCATCTTTCCATTATTGTTCTTATCTCCTCTTAGCATAGTAACTTTGTACTACTAAGGGTCTTTCACAGGGTTCGAGGGTAATACTTTTTCTCTTACTGTTTCTGGAGTAGGTGCTCTACTCTCTTGCATGGATAGGTTCTTTAAGCCTTATTGCATTCTTTCAAATTCAACAGTGAGGTCTATGGCCCTCAATAGCTTCGACTTTTCCTCTTGTTCTTCTATTAATAGCGTTATTCTCCTGGCCATGAAATCCCTTAATTCTTTCTTTTTCTATTCTATAGCTTCCTCTTCTTCTTTCCTTCGGATCTGATCTCTCTCAATCCAAGTCCTTCCTAACAAAAGTGAAAAAGGAGCGATTTTCTCAACAAAATTAATGACCTCGAATTCTTCTTCTTATCGATGTTCCATGAGCACTCATAGGTACATGAGTAAGTCTTCCACATAGGGTTATCAACTTTTCTTTAAAAAATCCTATTCCTCCCAATGAAGGAATCATAACAGGATTTCCCAAAATTTCCCAAGTACTTTCTGGCATGATATTCACCTGTGTTTCCTCATCCATAACACAGTCTATGTCGAAGTCTCATATTCTTGTTTCTAAGCATTCCTTATTTTTTATTATCTCTAGTAAACTGATGTCTCTATGATCATTTAGGGTTTCTTTCATCTGCAATTATATAGCCTTATATTATTTCTGGTTCTTTAGCATATTCTTAGTCTCTTGACCTTCCTCATGGTTTTCCTGTCTCATGCTCATCTTCTCAACTTTAGCAATCATTATAGGGAAACATAAAACTTCATGTCCAGTAGATTTACAACAAAGGAAAATAGGAACTCTACCAGGGAATTCCTTAGCAAGATGTCTCAATTTTCTGCAACTATAACAAAGAGTCAATCCTCTCTTTTTCTTAAATGATCCCCAACCTTTCCAGCACTGCACACTGGGATCACAATGATGGAACTGCAAAAAATTATTTCTAGGATCCTGCATCCACTTGTTAGTCCAAAAATTGTTTATGTGCATAGGAATAACATATCTTTCACTATTTTTATCAGGTCTATTCATATCACATCTTCTTTCTTCTAACGGTGCCCTAGTTTTCATAATAGTGTGAAATCTATCAAACATACCTAGATCCATTCTTTCGAAACAAAAATTTTCACTTATCTTATCTTTATCAGAGCACAAAGATTTAAAATCTTACCTCTTTTCTTCAGATCCAGTTCCCTTCTTAGAATAGAGCTTTGCAAGTCAAGTAGAATATTGCACACTACAACAACAGATCTATGCACAAAGATTTATATTTTTTTCAATTCCCAGCAATCACAGTTTCAAGTCCCGACAAAAAAACCATTTGTTGGCACAGGGGCAGACCCAAGGTTCAATGCTTCAAAAAAACACCAACAAAACCCTAACTACTGACCCTTTCGGCAACATTTTCAAAGCAGATGAAGTCTCACTTGAGGTAGAGGCAAGGGGGGTTGTCGGACTCAAGTGTATACAACCTAGTTGGGACACAAATCTGTGATTAAAACACTTTAATAAAGAATGTAGCCAATAATATGCATTGTTCTTTAACCCTTGTTCACATTGTAGGTAAAAACCCTAATTACAGAACAATGCGGTATTCAATAATATCTAAGCATATATAACCATTTACCACATAGAATCAACAAATATAGCATTCATTCATGTTATTAGGCACTAAGCTACTACATCAGATGCATCTAACATACATAAAGATCCAACGTTAAGCATAAATCACATCAATAACACAAAGCAATCACAACATAGGATATACGTGATTCACCCCCAACGTGGGGCTACGTCCACCAAATCTTCGTCTTCTTTATTATCTTCTTTAAATATTCTTACATGCACGGAGCCACAAAACCAACTTTGCATAGGACAGGATATTTGCGTGCACTTCGCTAGATCCTCCTTCCCCAAGTTCGGTCACATCACAAAGCCTTACATAATATGTGCACAATGCCTCTTACAATCACTTGCACTTAGCTCTACAAGTCTTAACACGTAGTATGCACCAATCATTCACAACTATTTGCACTTAGCACATTGGCCTTTTCTTACATCACCTAGATACTTATTTATACTTTATGAAAGGGTCCTAAACATGGGTAAACCCATGCAGCTGACATCCCATACCCGTTACATAAACCCTGAACCCAAAAAGGCCATAAAAGGGGGCGAGATCATGTGATCTTCGTTGGGTGCTTCATCTTCGACCAGCCTGTCGAAGTCCCAAAAATGGTCAAACATGACCAAGGTTCTCCAAAACTTGGTCGAGGGCCAACATGTACTATTTCCAATTCCCAAATTTGACTATAAGTAAAGGGGTATATTGTGAAGCAGACCCCATTACCTTTTGGTATCATGCATTATGGAGGCATAAAACCCCTTTATTTTTCTATGAAGTTTATAATGACTGTTGGATTACTGAGAAGGGGGGTGAATCAGTAATAGAGAAATCTAATACTTTTTAACCATACAATGCAAGTGTTATATCAATGTTTCATTATCATCCAAAATGTGCAGAGTAAATAAACAATGAACAAATGAACAATCATACGCATACACAGTACACCAATGTTTTTATGTGGAAACCCAAAGTGGGAGAAAACCACAAAACGATTTTTCTTATATGTCTTGAAGAATTAAATTGATTGGAAGCACCAACTTCCTTTGTTTTCTAGATGCAACTGGAAGGGGTTCCAACCCCCTAGTTTCTCAGGATACAACCTGAGGGAAGCTCCAACTCCCCAATTCTTTGGCTACAACAAGAAGGAGGCTACAACCCCCTATGTTCTCCGGCTACAACTGGAAGGTGGCTACAACCACCTATCCTTTCCCCATCCAACTTTCCTAATGTATAAGTAGAATGATGGAATCACTGTCACACCATCACTATGATACATACTATTCTAAACCTGTACTAATAAACCTACACCAAAAAACCTGTACCAATGACTTGAACCATTCATCAACCATGGATCAACTCATACCTCAACCTGTACCATAAAAAAGTGCATCAACCATGCACCAAACTATTCCAAACAACCTATAATCAACATGTACCATAAACAAGTGCATCAACCATGCACCAACTTGTACCTTAACCTGTACAATGAATAATTGCATCAACCATGCACCAAACCTGTACGAATAACCTGTCACAACAACCTGTCCAAAAAACCTATCACAAAAACATGTCTCATCAATCTTATCAACCAAATCATATCTACTCACCAAGATCAATCACCAAGACAACTCTCAAAGATGTGCATCAACCAAGCATAACACAACAACTCATAATGATCATCAAGATCTATATGTGCTTCTAATAATATACCAATACAAGTATGCTACATCATCCATAAACCACATGTCAAAAATACTACTAACAAGTGCCTCCAACCATGTACCAAGTATGTATCAATCATCTATCAACTACTGATCAACTATTATTCATCAATATGTACCAACATCATCAACTATACACCCCATGTATGTGCCAACTCATCAACTACTTGTCTCAACCATGTACCCAACATGTACTTCAACCAAAATCTCTCATCAATTTCATCATCCAAATATGATTTGTAACTCTGTAATAGACCTGGTTTATATGATCACATACCCACAAACCTTCCTTAACTTTAACAACAAGAGACTAACATTTTCATCAAACTTTACTTTAGTCTCACATGACTAGTTTTGGATTAGTCAACAACCCTAACNCCAATGTTCCTGATCTAGATGGAGAACACCATATCGGAGTTTGGCCAAGTCATCTGTAATGTCGTATAAAGAGAAATAATGTTCTATTTGGGTTACCCAACTAGTGGGATCCGAGACATAAAATTTGGTCACATCCACCCATGGAAGGCGCAGGTCACGTTGAAAGTGATGGTACTGAAAGTTAGAGGAATGTTCAGCTTTAGTATCTGAAGGTGGGTAAGATAAAGGGTTATCTGTAGAGATATGCATCTTGGTGCAGAGCATTGAAACGACAAATTCAAGCTAGGTAGTCAGGTCTTGTTTGATTTCTCCATTGAGGCATGCATGGATGTATTGAGGGAGACAACATTGGCACTGAGTTGTTTCACTTCTTGTTGGGTCTCGGTGAAATTAGATTGCAAGGTATTGAAGCGAGCTTCCAGGTCTTGGCTATGGGTATAGGCCATGATGAATATGAAACCGAAATGGGGTGGGTGGGGTCAAAACGTTTGCTAAAAAATGATATGTATGAATGTGATAAGGGAGAAGAGATGAATCTAATGGAATAGGTCTCAAATAATTGTGCAATAATGGTGAAATAATGGTGAAATAATGCTATAGTACTATTCTCAGTGGCACTATAGCATTCAGGTGGCCAATCGGTTTATCTAAAGAGGGCTTTAGGTAATCTTGGTCGATCTGTACACAGGTGTTGTCTGATGTGCTACCACTTGAAGGGGTACCAACAGGGGTTACAAGGGTGGCCAACAAATGTGCACTTAAGTACCACTTGTATTTCCTGCATGTATGAATCCCTGAAACACAGGTTTATGCACGTAACAACAAATCCTTATGGCTTAAAGATGTCGGAATACATATCTACCCTAAAAATAAATTTAACCCACACTTTCTGCCGAGGAAAGTTCTTTGATACCACTTGTAGTATACCAGATATAAAAATTATGCAAAACATAAATAAAATGCTAGAAATGGTAGAATAACAACAATATAACCAGAACAATCACCACAATAGCACTGAAATGATATAAGAATAACAACAAAAATAACACTGTGATTCTGAAAGCAATGTTCATGGGCCTCTTCGAGGGGGAAACCTCCAGTTGAGAAGATCTCTATTACAATAATATCCAAGCTAGGGTTCTCATACCCTCGACTCCTATTTATACTAAATATGTCTATCAAAAGAAGCATCTAGACGAAGATCCTTATAGAAGAGAAAACTTCTATTAGGTCTTCCTACATTCGACTTATTCTATTTTATTGAAAGGCCTTATTAATATTGACCTTTATTACATCCGAATATATTGCTCTACCTATGTGTGGTTTAGCACCCTAACACCTGTGCTCATGTGGAGATGACCTTCTCAGCCATAAGGTCTATTAGTATCTCCTCAATAGACTTCTCTACTATGCTAAGTTTTCTCGACATACACTCTCGAGATCAGATATCTCAGATAGGTGGACAAATTCTGAAGGTAAGCAGAACGAGTGGCGAGGTCTCAATAAGCACTGCATAAAAGAAATTATTTCTATGTGGGCTTGGATAATCGCAATTTGCAAATGTTTCCTTAGTGAAAAATTTGATGGGATAAATAGACAACGTTGTAACAGATTCCTCCAACGGGCAGGAATGCCTCAATCAATACAATTCCATCCATTATAGCATGGTCCCAATGGTCCAATGGTGATCTTTCTAGAAATAACTGTGTTTCTAGCCATTTTGGAGCGTCATTCTAACGGTCAAGATGCCTCCAACGGTCATATTTATTTTCCATGGTGAAGTGCCAGTCTGTGTTGTTATTCTATTCTGACGATTTTCAAGTTCTGCAAGTCTTCCTTCTGCGAAATCCTTTCTGGAACCTCCTACAATTTTTCTATCTTTGCTTTCTTCTTATTGGGATTTCTTTCTTTCTTTCCTATGATATGCGTCTCTGGATTCATCTTTCCATTATTGTTCTTATCTCCTCTTAGCATAGTAACTTTGTACTACTAAGGGTCTTTCACAGGGTTCGAGGGTAATACTTTTTCTCTTACTGTTTCTGGAGTAGGTGCTCTACTCTCTTGCATGGATAGGTTCTTTAAGCCTTATTGCATTCTTTCAAATTCAACAGTGAGGTCTATGGCCCTCAATAGCTTCGACTTTTCCTCTTGTTCTTCTATTAATAGCGTTATTCTCCTGGCCATGAAATCCCTTAATTCTTTCTTTTTCTATTCTATAGCTTCCTCTTCTTCTTTCCTTCGGATCTGATCTCTCTCAATCCAAGTCCTTCCTAACAAAAGTGAAAAAGGAGCGATTTTCTCAACAAAATTAATGACCTCGAATTCTTCTTCTTATCGATGTTCCATGAGCACTCATAGGTACATGAGTAAGTCTTCCACATAGGGTTATCAACTTTTCTTTAAAAAATCCTATTCCTCCCAATGAAGGAATCATAACAGGATTTCCCAAAATTTCCCAAGTACTTTCTGGCATGATATTCACCTGTGTTTCCTCATCCATAACACAGTCTATGTCGAAGTCTCATATTCTTGTTTCTAAGCATTCCTTATTTTTTATTATCTCTAGTAAACTGATGTCTCTATGATCATTTAGGGTTTCTTTCATCTGCAATTATATAGCCTTATATTATTTCTGGTTCTTTAGCATATTCTTAGTCTCTTGACCTTCCTCATGGTTTTCCTGTCTCATGCTCATCTTCTCAACTTTAGCAATCATTATAGGGAAACATAAAACTTCATGTCCAGTAGATTTACAACAAAGGAAAATAGGAACTCTACCAGGGAATTCCTTAGCAAGATGTCTCAATTTTCTGCAACTATAACAAAGAGTCAATCCTCTCTTTTTCTTAAATGATCCCCAACCTTTCCAGCACTGCACACTGGGATCACAATGATGGAACTGCAAAAAATTATTTCTAGGATCCTGCATCCACTTGTTAGTCCAAAAATTGTTTATGTGCATAGGAATAACATATCTTTCACTATTTTTATCAGGTCTATTCATATCACATCTTCTTTCTTCTAACGGTGCCCTAGTTTTCATAATAGTGTGAAATCTATCAAACATACCTAGATCCATTCTTTCGAAACAAAAATTTTCACTTATCTTATCTTTATCAGAGCACAAAGATTTAAAATCTTACCTCTTTTCTTCAGATCCAGTTCCCTTCTTAGAATAGAGCTTTGCAAGTCAAGTAGAATATTGCACACTACAACAACAGATCTATGCACAAAGATTTATATTTTTTTCAATTCCCAGCAATCACAGTTTCAAGTCCCGACAAAAAAACCATTTGTTGGCACAGGGGCAGACCCAAGGTTCAATGCTTCAAAAAAACACCAACAAAACCCTAACTACTGACCCTTTCGGCAACATTTTCAAAGCAGATGAAGTCTCACTTGAGGTAGAGGCAAGGGGGGTTGTCGGACTCAAGTGTATACAACCTAGTTGGGACACAAATCTGTGATTAAAACACTTTAATAAAGAATGTAGCCAATAATATGCATTGTTCTTTAACCCTTGTTCACATTGTAGGTAAAAACCCTAATTACAGAACAATGCGGTATTCAATAATATCTAAGCATATATAACCATTTACCACATAGAATCAACAAATATAGCATTCATTCATGTTATTAGGCACTAAGCTACTACATCAGATGCATCTAACATACATAAAGATCCAACGTTAAGCATAAATCACATCAATAACACAAAGCAATCACAACATAGGATATACGTGATTCACCCCCAACGTGGGGCTACGTCCACCAAATCTTCGTCTTCTTTATTATCTTCTTTAAATATTCTTACATGCACGGAGCCACAAAACCAACTTTGCATAGGACAGGATATTTGCGTGCACTTCGCTAGATCCTCCTTCCCCAAGTTCGGTCACATCACAAAGCCTTACATAATATGTGCACAATGCCTCTTACAATCACTTGCACTTAGCTCTACAAGTCTTAACACGTAGTATGCACCAATCATTCACAACTATTTGCACTTAGCACATTGGCCTTTTCTTACATCACCTAGATACTTATTTATACTTTATGAAAGGGTCCTAAACATGGGTAAACCCATGCAGCTGACATCCCATACCCGTTACATAAACCCTGAACCCAAAAAGGCCATAAAAGGGGGCGAGATCATGTGATCTTCGTTGGGTGCTTCATCTTCGACCAGCCTGTCGAAGTCCCAAAAATGGTCAAACATGACCAAGGTTCTCCAAAACTTGGTCGAGGGCCAACATGTACTATTTCCAATTCCCAAATTTGACTATAAGTAAAGGGGTATATTGTGAAGCAGACCCCATTACCTTTTGGTATCATGCATTATGGAGGCATAAAACCCCTTTATTTTTCTATGAAGTTTATAATGACTGTTGGATTACTGAGAAGGGGGGTGAATCAGTAATAGAGAAATCTAATACTTTTTAACCATACAATGCAAGTGTTATATCAATGTTTCATTATCATCCAAAATGTGCAGAGTAAATAAACAATGAACAAATGAACAATCATACGCATACACAGTACACCAATGTTTTTATGTGGAAACCCAAAGTGGGAGAAAACCACAAAACGATTTTTCTTATATGTCTTGAAGAATTAAATTGATTGGAAGCACCAACTTCCTTTGTTTTCTAGATGCAACTGGAAGGGGTTCCAACCCCCTAGTTTCTCAGGATACAACCTGAGGGAAGCTCCAACTCCCCAATTCTTTGGCTACAACAAGAAGGAGGCTACAACCCCCTATGTTCTCCGGCTACAACTGGAAGGTGGCTACAACCACCTATCCTTTCCCCATCCAACTTTCCTAATGTATAAGTAGAATGATGGAATCACTGTCACACCATCACTATGATACATACTATTCTAAACCTGTACTAATAAACCTACACCAAAAAACCTGTACCAATGACTTGAACCATTCATCAACCATGGATCAACTCATACCTCAACCTGTACCATAAAAAAGTGCATCAACCATGCACCAAACTATTCCAAACAACCTATAATCAACATGTACCATAAACAAGTGCATCAACCATGCACCAACTTGTACCTTAACCTGTACAATGAATAATTGCATCAACCATGCACCAAACCTGTACGAATAACCTGTCACAACAACCTGTCCAAAAAACCTATCACAAAAACATGTCTCATCAATCTTATCAACCAAATCATATCTACTCACCAAGATCAATCACCAAGACAACTCTCAAAGATGTGCATCAACCAAGCATAACACAACAACTCATAATGATCATCAAGATCTATATGTGCTTCTAATAATATACCAATACAAGTATGCTACATCATCCATAAACCACATGTCAAAAATACTACTAACAAGTGCCTCCAACCATGTACCAAGTATGTATCAATCATCTATCAACTACTGATCAACTATTATTCATCAATATGTACCAACATCATCAACTATACACCCCATGTATGTGCCAACTCATCAACTACTTGTCTCAACCATGTACCCAACATGTACTTCAACCAAAATCTCTCATCAATTTCATCATCCAAATATGATTTGTAACTCTGTAATAGACCTGGTTTATATGATCACATACCCACAAACCTTCCTTAACTTTAACAACAAGAGACTAACATTTTCATCAAACTTTACTTTAGTCTCACATGACTAGTTTTGGATTAGTCAACAACCCTAACTTGAAATAATCATAACTATGTACCTGTAATGAATAAATATCTAAAAATAGTACACAATGTTATTCAATGTGTTTTATGCAATTCCTCCAGGTGTCACTACTTGGAACCTCTCATAAATAGAGTTATATCAAAAATGGCATACCTTGTTAAATTATGGATTATTCTAGAGAGAGAACTTGTAGAGCGTGACCTGCACAAAATATTTTTGTATGGATTTGAATGTTTTACACAAAATACTACAGACTGTACTCTAACCAACACATTTTTTCCTACTGAATTTGGATTTGTTATAAATAATTTATGACATTTTTACCCGAAACAACTGTTTTAGATTAGTTTAAGGACTAGCCACAAACCCTACTTTCCACAGAGTGTAACTCCAAAAATACAACAACCCAGAAGGTGAAATTTTTACCACAAATACTTGGATATGTTTTCTCAATGGAATCCCAATTTCATGGTCTGAATCTTTCTAGAAAAAAACATTATTGCGAAAATGGTGAGATGACTTGTAAATAACATACCTTAGAAAGCATCATCAAAAGAATTCATCCTCCCTTGAATTTTGACCTTCTTTACTTCACCTTCCCTTTGAAATTTGGCTTAGATATCCTTTGGTTACCTCATTCACTTGTAGATATTCAATATTCTCAAGTGTAATTAAAATGAGAGAGCCTTGCCTCTTATTTTTACTCTCCAAGTAGCTTCCTTAGAAGCATATTCTAGGCCACTTTGTCCACATAGTCACCTATGTCCAACTTTGCCCAAATTACCACTTGTCCATGTATCCAATATACACTTGAATACTTAACCCATTTTCCTCATTTTAGGGTTAACCTTCTTATAACCACTTTCCATAATTATAAAGTTCTCCATTTACTTTATTATTTAAATAATCCTCCTTGACTTTGNGTCAAGATGCCTCCAACGGTCATATTTATTTTCCATGGTGAAGTGCCAGTCTGTGTTGTTATTCTATTCTGACGATTTTCAAGTTCTGCAAGTCTTCCTTCTGCGAAATCCTTTCTGGAACCTCCTACAATTTTTCTATCTTTGCTTTCTTCTTATTGGGATTTCTTTCTTTCTTTCCTATGATATGCGTCTCTGGATTCATCTTTCCATTATTGTTCTTATCTCCTCTTAGCATAGTAACTTTGTACTACTAAGGGTCTTTCACAGGGTTCGAGGGTAATACTTTTTCTCTTACTGTTTCTGGAGTAGGTGCTCTACTCTCTTGCATGGATAGGTTCTTTAAGCCTTATTGCATTCTTTCAAATTCAACAGTGAGGTCTATGGCCCTCAATAGCTTCGACTTTTCCTCTTGTTCTTCTATTAATAGCGTTATTCTCCTGGCCATGAAATCCCTTAATTCTTTCTTTTTCTATTCTATAGCTTCCTCTTCTTCTTTCCTTCGGATCTGATCTCTCTCAATCCAAGTCCTTCCTAACAAAAGTGAAAAAGGAGCGATTTTCTCAACAAAATTAATGACCTCGAATTCTTCTTCTTATCGATGTTCCATGAGCACTCATAGGTACATGAGTAAGTCTTCCACATAGGGTTATCAACTTTTCTTTAAAAAATCCTATTCCTCCCAATGAAGGAATCATAACAGGATTTCCCAAAATTTCCCAAGTACTTTCTGGCATGATATTCACCTGTGTTTCCTCATCCATAACACAGTCTATGTCGAAGTCTCATATTCTTGTTTCTAAGCATTCCTTATTTTTTATTATCTCTAGTAAACTGATGTCTCTATGATCATTTAGGGTTTCTTTCATCTGCAATTATATAGCCTTATATTATTTCTGGTTCTTTAGCATATTCTTAGTCTCTTGACCTTCCTCATGGTTTTCCTGTCTCATGCTCATCTTCTCAACTTTAGCAATCATTATAGGGAAACATAAAACTTCATGTCCAGTAGATTTACAACAAAGGAAAATAGGAACTCTACCAGGGAATTCCTTAGCAAGATGTCTCAATTTTCTGCAACTATAACAAAGAGTCAATCCTCTCTTTTTCTTAAATGATCCCCAACCTTTCCAGCACTGCACACTGGGATCACAATGATGGAACTGCAAAAAATTATTTCTAGGATCCTGCATCCACTTGTTAGTCCAAAAATTGTTTATGTGCATAGGAATAACATATCTTTCACTATTTTTATCAGGTCTATTCATATCACATCTTCTTTCTTCTAACGGTGCCCTAGTTTTCATAATAGTGTGAAATCTATCAAACATACCTAGATCCATTCTTTCGAAACAAAAATTTTCACTTATCTTATCTTTATCAGAGCACAAAGATTTAAAATCTTACCTCTTTTCTTCAGATCCAGTTCCCTTCTTAGAATAGAGCTTTGCAAGTCAAGTAGAATATTGCACACTACAACAACAGATCTATGCACAAAGATTTATATTTTTTTCAATTCCCAGCAATCACAGTTTCAAGTCCCGACAAAAAAACCATTTGTTGGCACAGGGGCAGACCCAAGGTTCAATGCTTCAAAAAAACACCAACAAAACCCTAACTACTGACCCTTTCGGCAACATTTTCAAAGCAGATGAAGTCTCACTTGAGGTAGAGGCAAGGGGGGTTGTCGGACTCAAGTGTATACAACCTAGTTGGGACACAAATCTGTGATTAAAACACTTTAATAAAGAATGTAGCCAATAATATGCATTGTTCTTTAACCCTTGTTCACATTGTAGGTAAAAACCCTAATTACAGAACAATGCGGTATTCAATAATATCTAAGCATATATAACCATTTACCACATAGAATCAACAAATATAGCATTCATTCATGTTATTAGGCACTAAGCTACTACATCAGATGCATCTAACATACATAAAGATCCAACGTTAAGCATAAATCACATCAATAACACAAAGCAATCACAACATAGGATATACGTGATTCACCCCCAACGTGGGGCTACGTCCACCAAATCTTCGTCTTCTTTATTATCTTCTTTAAATATTCTTACATGCACGGAGCCACAAAACCAACTTTGCATAGGACAGGATATTTGCGTGCACTTCGCTAGATCCTCCTTCCCCAAGTTCGGTCACATCACAAAGCCTTACATAATATGTGCACAATGCCTCTTACAATCACTTGCACTTAGCTCTACAAGTCTTAACACGTAGTATGCACCAATCATTCACAACTATTTGCACTTAGCACATTGGCCTTTTCTTACATCACCTAGATACTTATTTATACTTTATGAAAGGGTCCTAAACATGGGTAAACCCATGCAGCTGACATCCCATACCCGTTACATAAACCCTGAACCCAAAAAGGCCATAAAAGGGGGCGAGATCATGTGATCTTCGTTGGGTGCTTCATCTTCGACCAGCCTGTCGAAGTCCCAAAAATGGTCAAACATGACCAAGGTTCTCCAAAACTTGGTCGAGGGCCAACATGTACTATTTCCAATTCCCAAATTTGACTATAAGTAAAGGGGTATATTGTGAAGCAGACCCCATTACCTTTTGGTATCATGCATTATGGAGGCATAAAACCCCTTTATTTTTCTATGAAGTTTATAATGACTGTTGGATTACTGAGAAGGGGGGTGAATCAGTAATAGAGAAATCTAATACTTTTTAACCATACAATGCAAGTGTTATATCAATGTTTCATTATCATCCAAAATGTGCAGAGTAAATAAACAATGAACAAATGAACAATCATACGCATACACAGTACACCAATGTTTTTATGTGGAAACCCAAAGTGGGAGAAAACCACAAAACGATTTTTCTTATATGTCTTGAAGAATTAAATTGATTGGAAGCACCAACTTCCTTTGTTTTCTAGATGCAACTGGAAGGGGTTCCAACCCCCTAGTTTCTCAGGATACAACCTGAGGGAAGCTCCAACTCCCCAATTCTTTGGCTACAACAAGAAGGAGGCTACAACCCCCTATGTTCTCCGGCTACAACTGGAAGGTGGCTACAACCACCTATCCTTTCCCCATCCAACTTTCCTAATGTATAAGTAGAATGATGGAATCACTGTCACACCATCACTATGATACATACTATTCTAAACCTGTACTAATAAACCTACACCAAAAAACCTGTACCAATGACTTGAACCATTCATCAACCATGGATCAACTCATACCTCAACCTGTACCATAAAAAAGTGCATCAACCATGCACCAAACTATTCCAAACAACCTATAATCAACATGTACCATAAACAAGTGCATCAACCATGCACCAACTTGTACCTTAACCTGTACAATGAATAATTGCATCAACCATGCACCAAACCTGTACGAATAACCTGTCACAACAACCTGTCCAAAAAACCTATCACAAAAACATGTCTCATCAATCTTATCAACCAAATCATATCTACTCACCAAGATCAATCACCAAGACAACTCTCAAAGATGTGCATCAACCAAGCATAACACAACAACTCATAATGATCATCAAGATCTATATGTGCTTCTAATAATATACCAATACAAGTATGCTACATCATCCATAAACCACATGTCAAAAATACTACTAACAAGTGCCTCCAACCATGTACCAAGTATGTATCAATCATCTATCAACTACTGATCAACTATTATTCATCAATATGTACCAACATCATCAACTATACACCCCATGTATGTGCCAACTCATCAACTACTTGTCTCAACCATGTACCCAACATGTACTTCAACCAAAATCTCTCATCAATTTCATCATCCAAATATGATTTGTAACTCTGTAATAGACCTGGTTTATATGATCACATACCCACAAACCTTCCTTAACTTTAACAACAAGAGACTAACATTTTCATCAAACTTTACTTTAGTCTCACATGACTAGTTTTGGATTAGTCAACAACCCTAACTTGAAATAATCATAACTATGTACCTGTAATGAATAAATATCTAAAAATAGTACACAATGTTATTCAATGTGTTTTATGCAATTCCTCCAGGTGTCACTACTTGGAACCTCTCATAAATAGAATTATATAAAAAATGGCATACCTTGTTGAATTATGGATTATTCTAGAGAGAGAACTTGTAGAGCGTGACCTGCACGAAATATTTTTGTATGGATTTGAATGTTTTACACAAAATACTACAGACTGTACTCTAACCAACACATTTTGTCCTAAAGAATTTGGATTTGTTATAAAGAATTTATGACATTTTTACCCGGAACACCTGTTTTAGATTAGTTTAAGGACTAGCCACAAACCCTACTTTTCACAGAGTGTAACTCCAAAAATACAACCCAGAAGGTGAAATTTTTACCACAAATACTTGGATATGTTTTCTCAATGGAATCCCAATTTCATGGTCTGAATCTTTCTAGAAAAAAACATTATTGCGAAAATGCTGAGATGACTTGTAAATAACATACCTTAGAAAGCATCATCAAAAGAATTCATTCTCCCTTGAATTTTGACCTTCTTTACTTCACCTTCCCTTTGAAATTTGGCTTAGATATCCTTTGGTTACCTCATTCACTTGTAGATATTCAATATTCTCAAGTGTAATTAAAATGAGAGAGCCTTGCCTCTTATTTTTACTCTCCAAGTAGCTTCCTTAGAAGCATATTCTAGGCCACTTTGTCCACATAGTCACCTATGTCCAACTTTGCCCAAATTACCACTTGTCCATGTATCCAATATACACTTGAATACTTAACCCATTTTCCTCATTTTAGGGTTAACCTTCTTATAACCACTTTCCATAATTATAAAGTTCTCCATTTACTTTATTATTTAAATAATCCTCCTTGACTTTG
>JZKD02S2207696.1:3243-13395 GCA_000966675.3 Picea glauca
TTGGTGTTATTTCCTTACCATATATCTTTAAAACTTAATGAGAAAGATATTCTAGATTCTCCTAATTATTATTCATCATTTAACACCTTTCCCACGTGTTCAGGAATCCAAAAATTGCGATCTGGGTAGAAAGAAAATGTTTCTGGACTCTTCTACACTTTCATCGGCTCTTTTGTCCTGAATTTGCCCATTTAGCCGGTGAAAAGGTAAGCTTTCACCGGCTCACTACACTGTGAGAGAAGCCAATGAGCCTGTGAAAGTGCAGATTTTTTTAATGAAATTTGCCTTGGGAAAAATCAAATTCCTGAGCCGTGGAGAGTCTGTTTTACATGCTTGCATAGTCGATTGACAACTAGACATCCTAATATTTCCAATGGTACTTTCCGATATGCATTTAGATCTTTGGAAGGCAACCAAAAGTCCCCCAAAATATGAGGCATCATTTTTCAAACAAATTTCAGAATGAATTATTTGATCGCTAACATCTAGCTCCAACTGGGATGGAGACCTCCCTGCGAGGTTTCCAAGAACCTGGCAGACCTTGTGCCTTTAGTATTGGGCATGGATTCATTTAGCCTTTACGATTTATCATCTGTAAACCTATAGGAAACCTGTAACCTACTTGTTTATTCATTAATTAATCAACTGAAAATAATCAAGTTGCTCGTTTCCCTTAGAGATCTCAATGCTAAANAATTTTGTTGATTGAACATGCCCCAACTTTACCCACATTACGTTACAACATCTATGTCATGCTGGGATGTAAAGCAGACTCAATTTCCCATAAATTACCATCTTTCTAGAGATAATATATCATTACAAATAAGTGATCCAATTGTTGGTGACAATATGTCATCCCTTAGGAATCTAAATATATTCCAACACCTTCCATATATTGATCACATGGGAATCTTTGTAGTCATTTTTCAAGCTTTTCACATGTATATATAAAAATATTTCCCACTGTATTGCTAAACTCTATTTTCAAAGAATAAAAAATAATTCACATAAATAAATGAATAAGAAAATGCCTACTAGGATATTGGATTTCTATTGAACAAACAATAAGAAATTAAATAATAAACGAACAAGAAAAAATGATTTATAAAAATAATTCAAACAATTAAAGAACTTGGAAAATCCTATTAGACTATCAAATTTATTTAACAAAAAACATGTGCTAAATACCATGCATTAATTGATACACACTACCATGACTCAGTGCATTTTTGAAGTTCGACCACCGTCCACATATTGATCACATGGGCATCTTTGGTAGCCATTTTTCAAGCTCCTCACATGTCTACATAAAAATATTTCCCACTATACTACAAAAATCAACTTTCAAACAAACAAAAAGAATTCACATAAATAAACAAATAAGAAAATGACTACTTATATATTGGAGAGCTCAACATGTCGCTTGTGGGAATTCAACCTTGGTGGGGATGTTAAAAATCATTCCTCCCAACCACCCGTGATAAACAAAAAATATAGTACCTTTCAATATATATGTAGACAACCAACCAACATTTTTTCTAGAAATTTGTAGTTTTGCTTTAAGATGAACTATCACCTCATGATCACCAATAAGATCTAGATTGCCTTCAAATATCTAAATATTTATGATAGCATTAAATTTTTATATACTTGGATTTTAATAAAAAAAAATTACATACATGCATGCCTATTTGTTCAAACATCAAGCATTGATGTTTCATCACACATCTCTTGGATTCTATCAATCTAGCGGTTCACCTACATTTGGATACAATCGGTTAGTAGATCAACCATATCTCTAAATTGGTCGATCAATTGTCAACATGCTTGTCGTTCATACATTCAACCAACATTCAAAGATATTTTGGAAGTGGATCGATCATCCCAAAAATTGGCAATGAATTGAATGCATAGGTGATCGAGTTGAGCATCCTCGTCGAGTCAACTCAAAGGCATGGAATTGACAAAGTCAACTCTAACCACTAATGGTGACACATGGACAAACTATTCGACATTTTGTGGAAGTTGGTTAGATCTTGAGGTTATAAATAACAGACCCCATGGGTCATTATCATCATGGTGATCAAGAGATTGAGTTAATATCACATGGAGTTATCAAGATCCAATATACACTGTGATGTTGTGATCATAGTGTTCTTTTCTTAGGTGTTGTAATGGTATATTTAGGCACAAACTTTTGTCTTCAATTTTTTTTTATCGTTGTTCAATTATCTGTAGAATTGTCTATCTCTTTCGTTCCAAGTTCCACCCCTTCCCGAACATGGTAGAAAATTCGATGGTTTAAAACCCAGACTTGTTATATGCAAACCTTGTCAATTCAGATCTATTGTCATATTGAATATAGACCAGTGGTTTGTTGATTGGAACCTTGAAACAAAGTTTCTATATAGATATTGAAGATGGATTTAAAGATTGATCTTATTGTTCTGAATGGATCAAATTATGTAGTATGGGCACCTTATATGGAAACCCTACTAAAGAGAAAAGGAATGTGGAAGTGTATGAAGATTGAGATTCGAGATCCAACAAATGATCAGGAAAATTTTGATGTTGATTGAAACAAGAATGAAGATGTAGGTGTCATCATGAACTATATCTCACGAAAGATTTGATTTCACCTCTATGGAATCGACTTACGTCATCGATTCTAGAGGAAGATGAAGTTGTTGTTCCCCTGAGTCAACAAAAGCCACATTATGCAGTTCGTGAAAGAGTTGATCTCTCTCGATCCTCATTCCTTTGATATAATGGAGGAATATTTTGCATGTGTTAACGAAATCCATATGAAATTGGGAAAATGTGGAAATAACTATCAGAAGAAGGATGGAAAACTCATTAAGCTAGTCCTAATGAATTCGAGAATAATATTCGACGTGTTCGTCTCGACCTTTTTCACCAACTCACAAAAATGCAAGGAAGATGGTAAGGATTACAACTTTGAACATTGTTGTGGTCTTCTGATTACCGATCAACACAATCTACTTAAGGAAGGAAATGTTGGTGGTAAAAATCAAGCCCACTTTCTCAAGGGAAAGAGCGAGATGGATCCCATAGATAGAGTACGCTTTGATGCCTCTACATAGAAACTTTCATATCGTGACCAAAAACTTAAGGGATAGACAAACGAACCACAAAAAGATAGAAAGAATAATACATGTGGAAAAAGTATGTTATATGAGGAGAGACTATTTACAAGAGAAGGTTAAATGCCTGGAAGGAAACATGTCCTCTAAACAATGACATGTTGATAATTTCACCATCCAAGTTAGAACTTCTCATGCATTGTTACCTCATTCTAGATAAAATGAATGGGTAGTCGACTTTGGGTGCACTCATCACATATCTAAGGATACCTCCTTATTCACGTGGTTGTATGAAGCTAAGGAGAGGAAAATATATGTTTCTAATGATTTTTTTCTATATGTTTCTCGTCAATGTGATGTTACATGTTGACATCGAAAGATTGTTGATGTTTATCATGTGCCAAACCTCAACACTACTATATTGTCTATTTCTCAATTAAAACAAATAGGTGAGATTGTGTAATTTTGTCCAGATCAGTTATACATTCATGATTTGAATAAAGGAAAGTCAATTTTCATCAGTGAGCTTCTCGACCCGATGGAAAAATTATACAAATACTGTGAAACAACTCGACTTGACACTGAATTGGCTGCACTTGTTTCTCACACTCATGATCGAAGTCAAATTTAGCATGAGAAAATCAGACACCTGAATTTCCAAATTCTGCAGGAACTCACAACTCGAAGCATGGTGGATAGCTTATCTAAAGTGTTTCCCCATGAAGGAGTTTGTAAGAGATGTGTTCTTGGGAAGCATCATCAGGAACCATTCGACTCTAACAAAGTGTGGCAAGCCCATAAACCTACTCGGGATAGTTCATATTGATATTTTTTGCATCAATATACCTTCATTGGAAAGTGCAAGGTATATTTTGACTTTCATTGATGATTTCTCTTACTTTACTTTGTTCTATTTTTTGAATAAAAATAAACTTGCATTTGAAAATTTCAAGGACTTTTTAGCCTTTACAATGGTGGTAAGTATGTAAATCGATTTTCTGATGAATACCTGGTTGGACTTGGTATTGACTAGAAATGGTCAATTCCTCACACACCTTAGGAGAATGGCATCTTAGAACACAATAATCAAATTTTATTTGAAATGGATACATGTATTTTTCAAGAAAAATATCTTCCTCCTAGCCTCTAGGCTGAAGTGGTGTATTGTTCAAACTATATAATCAATCACATCTCAACTCAAGTTGCTTGTTCCATGACTCTAGTCGAATGATGGTGTTGAAAGAGTCCTTCATTAGGCCACTTATGCGTGTGTGGATGTGTTTCCTAGAATCACATCTATGATGATTGTAGAAATAAGTTGGATGTAAAGATTAATATTTGAACTATGATGAGATACTCTGAAAAATCGAAATACTATTGACAATTTGACCATATCAAACAATAAATCATTATCAAATGAAATGTATGGCTTGAGGAGACGTCTTCTCGCATTAACTTGTTGAATTGCTACTTTGGATTGTTGGATAATGATACATTTGATGTTTTCTCTGACATTGGTTCTCCTATTTCATTTTTTAGTCCTTTGACTCGACAGTCAAACTTTGTTCATGTTTCGACTAGATCGTCGACCTCTGATTTCACTAGTCCATTGTCATTTGTTTGAACTGGTGTGTCGACTAAAGACCCTCCTACTTATAATGAACCTATTGTAGTGAACCATAGTTCACTTGTTTCTTTTCTACCTAGAAGGGATTCCAAGTCAATTGAATTTATTGGAGTTCATGTCTATGTTCTCTCCCCTCGACGAAAAACTTGAAGTCAAAATGAACATGTCAGTGTTGCCTTTATGACTCGTGTATTTGAAAATTATGATCTTGTTTCCTACTTGGATTCTAAACTAAAAACCTAAATGGGAGAAACTTATGTAGAGAGAAATGAATTCTTTCTCGAAGAATCACACTTGGGACTTAGTTCCCCAACCACAAGGAAAGAACATTGTGAATTTTGTATGGGTATACCAAACCAAATTTACCTTTGAAGCTGTTGTTGTGTACCATAAATCACTCCTAGTTGAGAAGGGATTTCCTCAACAAGAAGGGATCAAATACACTAAGAAATTTTCCCCTGTTCCAAAGATGAACTCTGTTCGACTTATTGTTTCCCTTGTTGGCACTCGTTTTGGATGGAAAATCCATCAAATGGATGTAAAGAGTGTTTTTCCTCATGGAGACATATTTGAAGATTTTTCCATGGAAAACCCACTTGGTTTTGTGATAGATTCTAAGTGGTTTGTTGACTTAATAAGTTTCTTTATGGTTTGAAGCAGGATCCCCTATCCTGGTATGCTAAGATCAACAGTTTATTTCTTCGACTTGGTTTCAAACATTGTGAAATTTTTAAGACAAAAGGTGGTGCCTTTAGACTCCACCTTTTATCTTCGAAATTGTCTTAACCTTCTTCGATTATTTGCAAAAAATTGTATTTGTTTCATTTCATGTTCCACCCCTTCCCCAACATTATTTTGGGAATCTTCTGAATAAAATAAAAAACTATGAAAACTCTTTAAAAAAGTCTCAACATGTAAAACTCTAATAATGAAGAATTATCACATCAATAAGATACCATGAAATGGGTATTTTGATCATTTTTCTAAACACCCTTGTTTATTCATGTGGGTAGTGTAACATCTCACTCTTGCATGCACCGAGGGAACTTATCCTTAAGGAAACTTGCTTGCAAGTGATCCAGCTTATTATACTATAGGTCGTTCGATTATGATTACGAGACATTATAGATTGACAATGTGTTGTTTTGTTGTATTCACATAGACATGTGTTATTGACTGGGTTCTCCTGAGTGTATAGAAATTTGGACATTGAGGATGAATATGCATGGATGAAACCCCTTGGACTCTGGATTGAGTCAGGGAGAGGACTGTTGGGTTTGAATTTTATTGATGTGAAACATGCACATATGATTAGATGTTATGATGATTGATTATTGTTGTTGACATGATTCATTGATGGATGTAGGCTGATGATAGCTTGTTGACCAGACTCACACTTGGAGTAGAGGGGTCACGCATGATAACTAGATACTTGAGGGATAGGTTTGGACAACATCTATGCCACAACCTACTAGAACTCATGTCATGGATTTAACTGTAGGTTAACGATTACCTAGTTCGAGAAGACCCACAATGTCATGAGGGCAGACTGTGACAATCACTCACGATGATTCTAAGGGGTGCACAATAAGGAAGCATTATTATTCCTCATATGTCCTTAGTCTCCCACAAGATCACCTAGAAGAGTATTGAATCTAGGGGTTTTTTATGTCTACCAAGTCATTCAAGAGGAGAGTGACAACCTTGGAGAACCTAGTGCATCCTGAAGGGCATGTCATGCAAGGAAAACATAAAGAGGCTAGTGGCACCCTTGGAGCACCTAGTGCATCATGAACTTGACATCGCACAAGGAAAACGGAAAGAGGCAAGTGGCACCCTTGGAGCACCTAGTGTGTCTTGAAGGGCACACGATTTTAACTAATAAGTGAATAAATCTAGTCACACCTAAAATGAATGATGTGATAAGTAAGAATTAAAAGTAATTTTTCCCTAATGAAAATGTCACCCAGCCTAGAGAAATTAAAACCCGGCTCTAAGTAGAACATGTGGTCAAAAATTAATTATAAATAAACATGTAACAAGAAGGGGGTAAGAAATTCAAATTAATTTATTTAAGTCAAATTATATTGAATAATTAAAATTTTAAAAAGGGAAATGGTTGTTTCATATACACTTGCTAAATTTGATTTTTTGTTGAAAAGGAAAAAGAGGGAAACTTAAAAGAAATAGGAAACTTAAGGAAAAAGGGGAAACCTAAAAAGGGGTGGGAAGGTGAATAAAAAGATGAATGACTAACTTAGTAAAGAATCTTACCATTGGAACTTTCTAATTATGAACTCAACAAGGACTTAAGTAAGGCGTAAGCCATTTATAAAGTGCAAGGGAATTTTGGGACACCTAGGAGCGTGTTTAGGAATGCTTTTAGGTGGGTGAGGGAAATGGGAATAATTAGTTAATTAATAAAATTATTTTTCTAGTGCAACTAGGGGATCGAGCGACATGTGTACGGGGGACGTTTTTCCTAATTAAAATTAATGAAAAAGGGATTTAATGAGAAATTAGGAAACTAATTACTTAAAAACTCCATAAAAGGATCAAGGAGGAGTATGGATCTCATATTTATGCATAGTGTTTCGTTGTTGAATTTTTGTATTGACTGAACTTGTCTTGTGGGAGTTGGGATAGCCAACTCCGGTAATGAGTGGTAGCTCGACCTTGCAAGGTGAGCTGGGTGCTAGCAGTTCTCTGCTATTGTGTGCTTGGTCCCTTTGCTGCTCAGGGGCTCAGGGGGAAGAAGAGTACCCCTAACATTGGTTGGGAGGTACTGGTGAGGTCACATTGGTCGGAAAGTAGGAGCGGGATGGAGAGTGCGTGAGACAATGACTCAGAGATTTTACATCAATCTATGGTACGCATGCATCTATTTTGAATGGTAGGTTAATATTGTTCTCGCGCTTTCAATACTATACTTATAATGTGTTAATATTATGTTTTATTCAAAGTTTTATGATCAAGAATTTATAGTCATCCCAGCCTTATGCTCGCTGTTTTTTTATTTGATTTCCCTTGGTTAACCCAAATTATGATTGCAATGACCTTTTTGTGTGGGTTCATTGATTATTATGAATATTTTGTGTTTTTATATTCCATCCATTATCCATTTAGTCATCATTGCATGCCTAAGAATCTATCCAAGAGTTGAATCGAGGGTCATCACTTTAGTGTTTAAAGACCTATAGATTCAAATGCCCTGATTTTCTATGCAGGGATGACGGGTGAAGGATAAATTATGCCCAACCATCTATCCTTTACTTATCTCTGTGTAATCACATGTTTTTGTACGGGGTATGTTTTTCCCTTGGTTTTGGCATCTAGGTGACAAGAGGCAAAGAAAGGGTCTAAAAACCCACTAAATGACGCTTATCCTAAGTTCGTCGGGGTCGATGTGACCGTTGGTGCACTGTGGTAAGAGGCGCGTAGATCTGGGTGGATGAGATGAGAGCTCTCTATATCAACGTTCGTTGATCATATCGGGGCCCAGAACATGCACAAATGATAAAAATTGTAGGGCGGGTCGGGTTTGAAACCATGGTTTTGTGGAGACGCCATGTGTCAGCCAGAGACAGACATTGGGCCCAAAAGTAGTGAAGAATCAAACCAGTTTTCACAGCCCCGATTTGTGCATGTTCATATAAGGTCCTATCTTGGTTTGAAAAGTGGTCGCTCTGTCCCGCCGACAGTTTTCCCCCATTCCATCTCTCTCCTCTGTCTATCACATCCTCCGCTCCCCTATAACTTTCTCTCCCTCACACCTGTGCCACCTCACTCCACATCACCTTCATCTCATTACACCTCAACTCCCACTTGTGTGGACCCCACGCTATCCTCAATTTCCTCTTCCCATCCATGTTGTCCACCTGGCCATTTCCACATTCACTGTCAAGCCTCCTCACGATCATCCGAATTAGATCCAGATGACAGAATGTAGAGCTCGCCAGATTCCACAGGTGCAGTGATGACTTGGGCCTTCTTGATCAAGATAAACTAGTTATTGAATTTAGTTGGTGGTGGTTGAACATCGTTTCCACCGTAAATGGAAATCCCTAAAAATGTTTGTCACCAATTCAGGTCAGCTGGAAAACCTTCTTAAAGCACGATTGTGTCTGGCAAGAGCTCGCTTCTGAAAGGAGACTGCATGCACAGTCTTCTAGAAATCATGCAGACGTAATTCCTTCAATGTAGAGACTCGAGCATGCTTTTGTAGTTTTACTCTGAGTATATACGATTCTTCCTCATATTTTGTTAGCGTCGATGGTTGAGCTAAGCTCCTGATTTGTAATGTTTTAATGAAGCCTCTGGTTCTCTGGTTATGTATATGTGTTTGACACTTCTTGTTTAATGAAAGTCGGTTTCCTTTCATATCTTTGTAAAATCTATGTTAATACACTCAAGCATGGATGATCCAGTTGAGGGTAGTTATATTCTTGTGATAAAGGTTTGATCACAGTGACATCACAACCAATTTTAATCAGTTTCTTGTGATTTTTTTTTCCCTAACGCTAAATGACTCGGGCATGGATGATCGAGTCGGGTTGTTATTATTGAATTGTGATGTATGTTTGGTTTCAGTTCAGCAATAAATTCATTTAGTTCCTTGAAACTCTGAACCAAGACAATATTTCCTTCTTAGTTTTTTCCTCCTTAGGCTACTGGAAGACTGGATGTCCATAGCAGACCTCTTCATTTTCCTCAAGTTCTTCCTGCTATTCATGCTTATTACAAATTACTGACTGAAGTTGTATTTAGACCTCACTTGCCTATTCATTACAACCCAATTTTCTGAGTTAAAGCAATATAATCTTGAGACTCCATCCATTATACCACCCTTTAAAACTATTCATTGTGAAATACAAAATGATGGGTATTGGGCTTACCTCTACAACAATACATAGGTGACTTCCAGTGCTAACATTTCTAGCATCATTGTCGAGGATGAATTGAATATTTTCCCTAGGATTGAGTGACAAAGCTTACTAGCTCTGAAGGTGCATCGGGGCTTAGTACATCAAATATTAAAAATGTGCACCTAGCAAATCCACTGTGGTGATTCCATTGAGATGACTCCACTGTCTCAGCAGTGGCTTCCAGGGGCAGAAACATGAGGTCCAGTCCACAACTTCCTTTAGCAACACCTAAAGTTAACCTAGAGAAAGTCATCAGAAGATGAAATCTCCTTTAGGAAGGTATTTCAACTGTTAAACTAGGTATTTCTAATGATTTTCACCATCGTCCTATAGTAACTCTAGTAGTTGTTTCTCACTTTCTTATTACACCATCTGCTAGAGAATCTAGAAGTTTAAATTTTGGGATTTTTCCTACTGATTTCCCCTCCCCCAGTTTCAATACCCCTCCTCTTGTAAAATTTGTTTCTTTGACAGAGAGAGAAACCTTCATTCCCTC
>JZKD02S2207696.1:21223-39553 GCA_000966675.3 Picea glauca
TTAGGTCATAGCCAGGGAGTGTACCTGAGGTTCATCTCTTCCTTGTAGCTATGGAAGAGCATTCGCAAGGGATGTAAGCTTTATACGATCCTTGCGTTAAATGAGAAGGAAGTAACAAAAGTTCTAAAACACCTTCTGGTGGTGCGAGAGGTTGCAGATGTCTTCCCTAAGGAGTTACCTGGGATGCTGCCAGAGAGGGAATTGGAATTTACCATAGACCTAAAACCGGGGATTAAACCGATAGAAAGAACACCTTATTGGATGTTGACTTCGACGCTATAGGAGTTGAAAATGTAACTAAAGGAGTTGTTAGACCTGAGACTTATACGTCCAAGTGTGTCATTGTGGGGTGTGCCTATTATTTTCATACGAAAGAAAGATGATTCGTGGAGACTCTGCATTGACTACTGTCAATTGAATAAGGCAACAATCAAGAATCAATATATGTTGCCAAGGATTGATGATCTCTTCATCAGGTGAAGGGTGTGACGATGTTTTCAAAGATCAAATTGAGATCAGGGTATCACCTGTTACGGATCAAAGAGGATGACGTCCCTAATACTACCTTTAAGACTGGGTTTGGACATTACAAGTTTATTGTTTTACCTTTTGGACTGATGAAATCCGGGGGGGTATTTATGAGTTTGATGAATGGGGTGTTCAGTGAATACTTGGACAAGTTCTTCCAAGTATTCATTGATGATATTTTGATTTAATATGGGAAAATGGAGGAGAATGACAAGCACTTGTGCTTGGTGCTATAGTGTCCGCGAGAGAACAAATTGTATGTGAAATTGTCTAAATGCTCATTTCATCAATCAAAGATTCATTACGTAGGGCATGTCTTCTCTGGCAAAGGTATCACCATGGATCCTGCAAAGCTCTAGGATATTATGGAATGGGTTGCGCTGACGAATTTCCCCTAAGTACATAGCTTCATGGGTTTAGTAGGACACTATTGATGGTTCATCGAGGGATTTTCGAAGATATCAAATCCACTTACGAAATTATAGAAGAAGAAAAAGAAGTTTTTTGGACCAAGAAATGCACAAAATATTTTCATAGGCTCATGGAGGTGTTGAAAACAACACTGATACTAAAGGTCACTGACATGGACACAGATTTCTTGGTATGCACTGATGCATTCAAGGAAGGCTTAGGTGGGGTCTTGATGCAAGATAGTGAGTAATCACTTACACATCGAGAAAGTTGAGACGACAGGAGGAAAACTGTTCAATGCATGGTTTGGAGTTATTAGCCATTTTTTATGCCTTGATAATTTGGAGACATTACCATATTGGAAGGAAATTCAAACTAAGAACAGACCACTGTGGACTACAACACATCATTACACAAAGAGACTTGAACGTGCGACAATGACGTTGGTCGGAATCGCTTAGTGAGTATGATTTAGAGATTACTTACATAAAGGGAACAATGAACAGAGTGGTGATGCATTGAGTCGAATACCACGCTTCTTTTATGTGATTCTTCTTCATATGAATCTACATGAAAATATTCTATCTTTATAGCACGATGATGATTGGTATAAAGAGGTCAATTATTTTATCGGACAAAACAAAATGATGGTACCAATATTTGAAGGATTCATGTTTCACGTTGACAGATTATTGTGATTTAAAAATTTGAATTACGTACAACCAAATGATGAGTTGAGGAGTTTGATCCTAAACGAGGTGCACAGAGAATTATACATGGCTCACGCGGGAGTCACGAAGATGACGACAGACCTTAAACCCTTATTCTTCTGGAAAGGAATGAAGGCAGGTATAGTGAACTACGTGACAAAATGTCTAGAATGCTAGCAGGTGAAGGATAAAAATAGACATCCAACAGGATTACTACAACTATGTGCTATTCCAGAATCGAAATGGGAGGTCATTTTGATGGATTTCATTGTTGGATTTCCACAGATGACAAGGAGTCATGACTCAATTTTTTTGGTAGTTGACACTCTAACGAAGAGTGCTCATTTTATTCCTGTGCGTACAATGTATCAAACACATGAAATAGCTAGAGTTTTCATTAGAGATATTGTGAGGTTGCATGGCATGCCTAAGAGGATTATATCTAATTGAGGATCGGTGTTTACTGGATGATTTTGGACTAGTTTCCAAGAGACCTTGGGAACCCGATATAACTTTAGTACTGTGTATCCCCAGGAGATAGATAGGAAGATCGAAAGAAAATAGAAAATATTGGAGGACATGTTGTGCATGTATGTGATGGATCAACATAAGCATTGCAAGAGATTATTTCTACTTGTAGAATTTGCGATAACAAAAATTATCAAAGCACCATTAAGATGGAGCCTTTCGAGTTTCTTTATGGGCGACCATCTTAGATGCATTGAGTTGGGATCTGCTTGAGGATAGGGTCCTGGTGGGACCAGAAGTGATTCAAGAAATGGAATATCAAATGAAAACTATAATACAAAGGATCAAGGAAGAGTAGGATCGATAGAAGAGTTATGTTGATGTGCATCATGTCGACCGTAGTTATGATGTGGAAATCGAGTATTCTTGCGGGTGAAACTGCATAAGAGTTCGATCAAGTTTGGAAAAGGTTATAAACTATCTTCTAGGTTCATGGGATCCTACGAGATTGTGGAAAAGAGAGGCCAGTGGCCCATTGACTAGCCTTACCAGATTCTTTGAGGTGTATGCACGATGTTTTTCATGTATCTATTTGAGACATTATATTAGTGACCTTACACATGTTATTGACACGTGTTCCTTGCAAGTATCAGATGAGGGTGCATTCATGAAAACGTCGATCCGTATTCTACACCATCGCATTCAAAAGATACAATGTGAAACAATATATCAGGTCAAGGTCCAGTGGGACAACTATAGTCTGCACTCGACGACCTGGGAGTATGCATATGATATGCCCCAGCAGTTTCCATTTTTGTTTGATAGATATACTTATGATATCATGATACACTTTATTTCAGCATATATATACTGTGAAACTTCGGGACGAAGTTTAATACAAGAGGGGGTTGTATGTAACATCCCTCTCTTGTGCGCACTGAGCGAACTTATCCTTGAGCACACTTGCTTGCAAGTGATCCAGATTACTATACTATCGATTGTTCGATTATTATTATGAGACATTATGGATTGATGATATGTTTTTTTGTTCTATACACATAGAAATGTGTTATTGAATGGGTTCTCCTAAGTATGCAGGACTTTGGACATTTAGGATAAAAAGGCATCAATGAAAACCCTTGGACTCTGGATTGATTCAAGGACAGGACTGTTGGGTTTGAATGTTATTGATGTGACAAATGTACGTATGATTAGATGTTATGATGATTGATTATTTTTGTTGACACGATTCATTAATGGATGGAGGCTAACGATAGATTTTCGACGAGACTCGCATGTGGAGTATAGGGGTCACGTAGGACAACTAGAGACTTGAGGGAGAGGTGTGGAAAACAACCCTGCCACATCCTACTAGCACTCCCGCCATGGCTCTAACTATAGGTTAATGATTACCTAGTTCGAGAAGACCCATGATGTCATGAGGGAATCCTATGATAGTCGCTCATGATGAATCTAAGGGACGTACAATAAGGCAGAGGCCTTATTCCTTAGAGGCCCTTAGTCTCCCACAAGATTACATGGTGAAGTATTGAATCCAGGGGTTTTTGATGTCTACCAAATCATTCAAGAGGCGAGTGGCACCGTTGGAGCATGTAGTGCATCCTAAAGGGCACGTCGCACAAAGAAAATGGAAAGAGGCGAGTGACACCCTTGGAGCACCTAGTGCATCCTGAAGGGCACGTCGTGGAAGGAAAATGGAAAGAGACGAGTGGCACCCTTGGAGAACCTAGTGCATCTTGAAGGGTGCGTCGTGATTTTAATTGATAAGTGCATAAACCTAGTCTGTTATAAAATGAATGATGTGAAAAGTAAGAATTAAAAAAACAATTCCCTAATGAAAATGTTGCCCAGCCTAGAGAAATTTAAACCTAGGTCTAAGTAGAACATGTGGTCAAAATTTAATAATAAATAAACATGTAACAAGAAGGGGGTAACAAATTCAAATTAATTTATTTAAGTCAAATTATCTTGAAGAATTAAAATTTAAAAAAGGGAAATGGTTGTTTCATCTACACTTGCTAAATTTGTTTTTTAGTTAAAAAGGAAAAAGAGGGAAACTTAAAAGAAATAGGAAACTTAAGGAAAAAGGGGAAANAAAATTATCAAAGCACCATTAAGATGGAGCCTTTCGAGTTTCTTTATGGGCGACCATCTTAGATGCATTGAGTTGGGATCTGCTTGAGGATAGGGTCCTGGTGGGACCAGAAGTGATTCAAGAAATGGAATATCAAATGAAAACTATAATACAAAGGATCAAGGAAGAGTAGGATCGATAGAAGAGTTATGTTGATGTGCATCATGTCGACCGTAGTTATGATGTGGAAATCGAGTATTCTTGCGGGTGAAACTGCATAAGAGTTCGATCAAGTTTGGAAAAGGTTATAAACTATCTTCTAGGTTCATGGGATCCTACGAGATTGTGGAAAAGAGAGGCCAGTGGCCCATTGACTAGCCTTACCAGATTCTTTGAGGTGTATGCACGATGTTTTTCATGTATCTATTTGAGACATTATATTAGTGACCTTACACATGTTATTGACACGTGTTCCTTGCAAGTATCAGATGAGGGTGCATTCATGAAAACGTCGATCCGTATTCTACACCATCGCATTCAAAAGATACAATGTGAAACAATATATCAGGTCAAGGTCCAGTGGGACAACTATAGTCTGCACTCGACGACCTGGGAGTATGCATATGATATGCCCCAGCAGTTTCCATTTTTGTTTGATAGATATACTTATGATATCATGATACACTTTATTTCAGCATATATATACTGTGAAACTTCGGGACGAAGTTTAATACAAGAGGGGGTTGTATGTAACATCCCTCTCTTGTGCGCACTGAGCGAACTTATCCTTGAGCACACTTGCTTGCAAGTGATCCAGATTACTATACTATCGATTGTTCGATTATTATTATGAGACATTATGGATTGATGATATGTTTTTTTGTTCTATACACATAGAAATGTGTTATTGAATGGGTTCTCCTAAGTATGCAGGACTTTGGACATTTAGGATAAAAAGGCATCAATGAAAACCCTTGGACTCTGGATTGATTCAAGGACAGGACTGTTGGGTTTGAATGTTATTGATGTGACAAATGTACGTATGATTAGATGTTATGATGATTGATTATTTTTGTTGACACGATTCATTAATGGATGGAGGCTAACGATAGATTTTCGACGAGACTCGCATGTGGAGTATAGGGGTCACGTAGGACAACTAGAGACTTGAGGGAGAGGTGTGGAAAACAACCCTGCCACATCCTACTAGCACTCCCGCCATGGCTCTAACTATAGGTTAATGATTACCTAGTTCGAGAAGACCCATGATGTCATGAGGGAATCCTATGATAGTCGCTCATGATGAATCTAAGGGACGTACAATAAGGCAGAGGCCTTATTCCTTAGAGGCCCTTAGTCTCGCACAAGATTGCATGGTGAAGTATTGAATCCAGGGGTTTTTGATGTCTACCAAATCATTCAAGAGGCGAGTGGCACCGTTGGATCATGTAGTGCGTCCTAAAGGGCACGTCGCACAAAGAAAATGGAAAGAGGCGAGTGACACCCTTGGAGCACCTAGTGCATCCTGAAGGGCACGTCGTGGAAGGAAAATGGAAAGAGGCGAGTGGCACCCTTGGAGAACCTAGTGCATCTTGAAGGGTGCGTTGTGATTTTAATTGATAAGTGCATAAACCTAGTATGTTATAAAATGAATGATGTGAAAAGTAAGAATTAAAAAAACAATTCCCTAATGAAAATGTTGCCCATCCTAGAGAAATTTAAACCTAGGTCTAAGTAGAACATGTGGTCAAAATTTAATAATAAATAAACATGTAACAAGAAGGGGGTAASAAATTCAAATTAATTTATTTAAGTCAAATTATCTTGAAGAATTAAAATTTWAAAAAGGGAAATGGTTGTTTCATCTACACTTGCTAAATTTGTTTTTTAGTTAAAAAGGAAAAAGAGGGAAACTTAAAAGAAATAGGAAACTTAAGGAAAAAGGGGAAACCTAAGAGGGGGGTGGGGTGGGGTGGAGGTAAAGAAAAAACTGAATGAATAACTTACGAAGGAATATTTTCATTGGAACTTTCTAATTATGTACTCAATAAGGAATTAAGGCATAAGTCATTTAAGAAGTGTAAGGGAATTTTGGGACACCTAGGAGCGTTTTTAGGAATGATTTTAGGTGGGTGTGGGAAATAGGAATAATTAATTAATTAATAAAACTAATTTTCTAGTGCAACTAGGGGACCAAGAGACATGTGTATGGGGGGGGGGATTTCCTAATTAAAATTAATGAAAATTAGATTTAATGAGAAACTGGGAAACTAATTACTTAAAAACTCTATAAAAAGGATGGAGGAGGAGAAGTACGTATCTCATATTTATGTGTAATGTTACGATGATGAATGTTTGCTTTTTTTGATTGAACTTCTCTTGTGGGAGTTCAGATACCCAACTTAGGTAACAAGAGGTAGCTCGACCTTGCAATGTGAGTTGGGTGCTAACAGTTCTATGGTATTGTGTGCATGGCCCCTTTGCGGCTCAGGGGGCTGAAGGGGAAGAAGAGTACCCTTGGAGTTGGTTGGGAGGTACTAGTGAGGTCACATCGATCTGCAAGCGAGAGTTGGATGGATAATTCATGGGACAACGAATCAGAGATTTTGTATTAGGCTAGGGTACATATGCATCTACTTTGAATGGGAGGTTAATATTTTTCATGTGCTTTCAGTACTGTACCTCTAATGTGTTAAGATTATGTTGTATTCATTGTTTTATGATCAAGAATTTATAGTCATCCCATCCTTATGCTCGTTTTTTTTAATTCGATTTCCCTTGGTTAACCCAAATTCTGATTGCAATGACTTCTCTGTGTGGGTTCATTGATTATTATGAATAGATTGGTTTTTTATATTCCGTCCCTTATCCCTTTAGTAATTAGTCTATGCTTGAGCAGTCGGCCAGGAGACGAATCGACGATCATCACTTCGGTGATTAAAGACCTATAGAACCAAATGTTATGTTTTTATGTGCACCGATGAAGAGTGAAGGATAAATTATGCACATCCATATATTCTTTAATTATCCATGTGTTTTCCCTTCTGATTGATCTCTAATACTTGCACCCTTGTGATATAGTATCCTTTCATTTTGATTGTTTCATTATCGAATGATTGGTACTTGCGCCTTCTTGTGCTCAATATCTATGTGTTTTTGTTGATTATATTTGTGCTTTATCCCTACAATTTATTCGCATATTACCCAGTGCTTGATTGATATAACCTCTACTATTTTTATTGATAAATCCCAACACATCTTCGGTATCATACCTGTGATTTTAATGATAAATCTGATTGCTTAGTTTGGTAATTGACTGTGATTTACATGTGTTAACTGCGATGTAATTTATTGACTACACTTTCTTGATGTAGTGACTACTATTGTAAATTATAGGGACTGTGATTTTATATGGAGGCATTTTTCTTTTATTGATTGATAGTTGGATAGCGAATATTTTGAACTTGCGAAATTATTTTATTGATTGATAGAGATTTTCATTTCATTAGTTAGTGATATGGTTAATTCCTTGATTACATGACAACTGTATAATTAGACAGTGATTGGGTTAATCCCTAATAAAATACAATGATATTAGAATTGAATAGAAATGATAGTGGATTCATTAATCTTGATAACGAAGAAATCAACACTATATTTAGACAACAATTATATTTTGTTTACAACTATTATATTCGTATATGACATCAATTTTGTTCTATATTCTATTTTTGTATTACTAGATAATGCTTTCTTACTCTTAATAGATAGTAAAGTCATGCATTTAAAAGATAGTGAATATATATTTGTTTCTGTTCAAAGGAGAGTGAATTATAGGGTTTAAAAGTGTAAGGGTCCAAATTAAATAAACATCCATTTAATTTACAACAGAGCAGTAAAATTTAAGAGTTACCTTCATTTAGCACATTCGCAATCAAATATATCACTAATAATAAAATTAATTAATCATAATGAAATACAGTGCATAAATTTAAATAAATACCTGAACCTGATGCTATTAACCTTCGTTTGTTCGTCGCTTGCCTCCTTGACCGCTTCTGCAAAACAATACCCAAAATCGTTCCTCCCTGCCAACTAGGTAGCTCCCTAGCTCCAGGATATCAACGGATATCTTGGCCCCTGTGCCCAAAACCCCTAGAAACTCCGGTGCACTGTATCAATCCTACTCCATAACTTCACTTTTCTCTGCAAATCCTGAGATCCCCAAAATTCATCCCCCCCCAACCTCTATAGAATGCCTCCCGTCCAACTCCTTCCCTTCCTTATCCCTCCTTCCCCGACTTCCCGCTCATTTACTCCCTACCTAACCCATTTATTACCCCTTATCCCTTCCCGTTAATGCCCCTTATCCCCTTTCTTTAATATCTTATCCTTCTGCAATTAACAACTTATCCCCTTGTTGTGTACGTGACCTTTCAATTTAATTAAATAACGTATTAATTTATTAAATTTAATACTCATGTTTTTAAATGTAATTGGTAGTTTAATTAATCAATTAATTAATTAAATTGCAAACATTAGTTAATCAATAATTATTTAATTAGTTTTATTATACCTATCATGTTTAATTAATACCATATTAAGACGATTAATCCCGTAATTAATTTTTTTTACTTAATAATCCTTCACATTTGTTCAACTAGGGTTGTTACAAAAAGACAACGATTTTAATACATTAAGGCATTGACAACGATTTTGAATATCAAATTAAACTCAATGATCTCATATTTAATTCATGGTCGCATGACAGGGATTTGAATATCATATTAAACTCAACAATCTCATATTTAATTCCTTGTTGCATGATAGCGATTTTGAAGTTCATATTAACTCAACGATCTCATATTTAATTACATTGTTGCAACACAATGATATATACACATAGCACTATTGTTAATTCTGTTTTAAAGGACAACAACTTCATAGTCAATGTATCCTTTTCATTATTAGACATTGATTCCTTCATACATTTAAAAGACAACAGGTCATTTATAAGACAACAAGACATTAAGAGACATCAAATATTGAGAGGTTAAAGGAAAACGATTTAAATGAATGGCCTGCATTTTTCTTTCTGATATGTCTGCGTTTTTAATGTCTTCATTAGCGACCTTAAATTACTCTACGATTTTCCTATTATGGGCAACATTTTACCCAACTTCACATAGCGTTTCCCATAATTATCTTTGTTAGACACCTACTTTTGATAGGCAATGATTTTATAGCTTCATCAATTAATAAACTGGTTAATGTATAGTGAATTTATCCAATGGACTGACAACGGATTAATTGTTGCGTTTGTGACTATGTAACAGTTGGGTTTTGAATGTGTAATTGGTTGGTTGTAATTCTTGCATTATATGTTGTGTATGACAATGATATTCCTTTTGGTATTAATGATTGACTGATGGAGATATCGTATAGTGAATGGAAATCAATTTCATTCATATTAGACGACAATGTCATGTGTTAAATATTTAGGGATAATGTGTTAGAAAGCTATTCGTCAATCCAACAACGAATCAATGTTGATAGAGATTTATTGATTGATAGTCATAGTCTTAATTATATATATTACACAATAAATTTAGACAACAATAATAAATTTTATATTTTCTTTACACAACGATATCATACCTTTTTAGATAGAAAATGGATGGTTGATAGCATTTTTATATAGATAGAGTAACACGATTTAATATCCCCCAATAGAATACTAATTAGACAACGATCTTCTTTAATAGATAGGGTTGATATGTCTGCATTTTGATAGGTAGTAATGGATAACGATTTTTGGTTATGTAATAATGGATACCGTTTTGTTTCTAATGTGATTTATGGATAGCGTTTGTTTTTAAAATGTATTTACCACCGTGAATATTAATGGACCGAAATAATATTATGGGACAACATTACCATTGTTAGATTTAATAGTTCACATTATGGTCACTTTTTGGTCACATTTATGATAATATTAACATATTTAATAGTTCACTCCTTCGCACTTAGACATCATGCTTAATGAATAATGGTTTATGGTTGTTGGCAAAGTCGTTTAATATCTTGTGCAATTTATTTTGAGTGATATCATCTTGCGTCTTGTCAACTTGTTGCTTGGGTGCGTGGGTATAGTCTTCTCGTCAGTTAATTCAGTCTCCTAGCATGTTGGATTTCTTGGGTTATTGGTCTAGATATGTTATGTTGTGTCACGGTTACAGTCACGCCTAATGCCTTGTGACGACATGACTCCGGATGAGAAGATCATTGCACACCTTGACGAACAAATGCGATCAATAACCTGGCCAGAGTCTTGTGCTTCCCGATTTGGGTGTTTTGTTCATTGTAATTTATGTTAATTCTTGGTTTTTAATGCCTTAACACATTTGGGTTTTTGTGCCGTAAAGGTTTCTAAGTACTAGTCATCGAGGTCGTTGTGTCAGGATTGTGGTTGATGTCCTTTAGCTTGTAAGCGTTGTCTTTCTTGTGTCGAGCGGGTAGTTTTTTTTATTTGTCTTTGATTTTCACATGTTTTGTCTAGTTGTCGGACGTGCAAGTGTGTTCAGTGGTTGTTGTATGTTGCCTTAATGTGTAAGTTGTGTTCTTCATCAAGTCATGTTGATTAATTATTGTCGTTGATTGTCGTCTTGCCTTAAAAAAAATGCACTTGCCGTGCGTTTCATGTAGTCTTTAACATCCCGCTCTAGCGCACCGAGTGAACTTATTCTTTGAGGACACTTGCTCGCAAGTGATCCGGATTATTATGTTATTAAAAATTTTGATTTTGATTATTAGGTGTTATGGGTTGATGACATGTTGTTTTACCACTTTGACATAGACATGTACTATTGACTCGGATTTACTGAGTGTGCAGGATTATGGACCTAGAGAATGTCAAGGCATTGATGGAACCCCTTGGACTATGGATCGAGTCGGGGAGTGTATCATTGGGGTTTGATTGTTTTACTATGATTTTAGTGCTTCTGATTAGATGATATGATATGGATATATTCTGACATGATTCATTGATGATGCAGGCTGATGATAGCTTGTTGACTAGAATCACATATGGAGTAAAGGGGTCACTCATGACTACCAGAGATGTTGAGGGAGAGGTGTGGAAAATAGCCCTACCACAACCTACTAGCACTCCCACCATGGCTCGAACTGTAGGTTAACAATTACCTAGTTCGAGAGGACCCATGATGCCGTGAGGGAAGACTGCGACAATCACTCATGATGATTCTAAGGGGTGTGTAATAAGGTGGGAGCCTTATTCTTTAGAGGCCCTTAGTCTCCCACAAGTTCACCTGGCGGAGTGTTGACTCCAGGGGTTATTGATGTCTACCAAGTCAGCCAAGAGGCGAGTGGCACCCTTGGAGAACGTAGTGCGTCCTGAAGGGCACACTATGCAAACGAAACATATTGAGGCGAGTGGCACCCTTGGAGCACAAAGTGTGTCCTGAAGGGCATGTTGCGCAAGCGAACAGATGACGCGAGTGGCACCCTTGGAGCACCTAGTGCGTCCTGAAGGGCACGTCACGTTGTTGACGATAGAGGAATGAACCTATATGGCCTTAGGACAAATAATGTGTTAAGTATTTTTGAAACAATTTCCCTAATTAAATGTCTCCCAGTACGAAATTTAAGGTCTGAGTCTAAATTACGCTAGTGGTAAAATTTTGTCTATCTATAAAAAAAATAATCATAATAAAAAAAAAAGAAGGAAAAAAAAAATTAAATAATAATTATGATCTTCACTAAATCTTGTAAAACGAAGGGAGTAAGAAATTTAACCTATTCATAAAAAAAATAAAAATCTGTTGAAATAAAATTTAAAAAGGGAATTAATTGCCTTATTATTTTGATAATTTAAAACATACTAATTAATGAGAAAGGGGAAAAAGGGGTTAATTTCCACACCTGCCTTTTTTAGTTCTCAGTAAAAAGGGAAAAGAGAGAAAAGATAAAATATTAGTAAACTAGGAAAAGAGGTAAACATAAAAAGGGAAAAAGGGGGAACATAAGGGAAAAAGCGGAAATTCAATCTTAGTAAAGAATCTACCATTTACGATCTTTCTAATTTAAACTAAACTAGCAATTTAATAAAAGGGAAAGTTATTAAAATCTGTAAGAGAATTTGGGGACACCTAGGAGAGATTCTAGGAGTAACTCTAGGTGGGTGAGGGAAATAAAGTTAATTAATTAATTAAAGAAGTTAATTTATGAGGAAGGAAGGGGATAGGTGACACTTATATGGGAAAGAATTTTTAGGAAATTGATTATAAAAACATAAATAAAAGAGAATTTTTGGAAAGTAAGGAACCATGAAACTCTATATAATGAAGGGAGGTAATGGAGGTTAGAGGAACTTCTGTTTGCGTAACCTTACGCTGTAGAAATATCTACTTAACTGATTTAACTTGTAGGAGTTGGGATACCTAGCTCGGTGAGGAGTGGTAGCTTGGCCTTTCGAGGTGAGCTGGGAGCTAGTCAAAATCTCTGGATAGTGTGTGTATGGCCCCTTTACGGCTCAGGGGGCTAAGGCGGAAGAAGAGTACCCCTAGCATTGGCTGGGAGGTACCGATGAAGTCTTGTCAGTAGGCAAGCAGAAGTGGCACAGAGCGCGTGGGATGTCATCAGAGAGGGCGATTAGGAAATGATACGCTCTATTCATTTTTGTATAGTAGATTGTATTAGGACTTATGCTTGGATCTGCTTATTTATTGGAGAGGTAAACTGATGTTTTTTTTTAAATTGATGACATAAACTTTTATTAGCCTAGCCCGATGGTTGTTGTATCCCATGGCCTTCATTTTACCGCTTTTCTTGACCACCTGATTGTGATTGATTGTGTCCTTTGTGGTTGCATAGCTTTCATCCCTAGCTCAACAGTCCTCGTCGAAGAATTCAGCGAGGAGCCCGAGCAGTCGGTCGTCACCTTGGAGTTAAAAGACCTATGGATCTCAACGCCCTACTTTTTTGTGAGAGGATGATGAGCGAAGGATGATCCTATTAGCCTTCTACCCTCTTGATTTTTATTGGTTGATTGATTGTCACCATGCCTGCTCGCGATTGAAATGACCTCTCCGTTGTTGAAATGACCTCTACGTTTTTTTTTAAAACGAACTTTGTGTTTTAATGACCTCTGCGAAATGATATATGTACCTTCTTGGATAGATCATCTCTACAAATTATTGGGGTGAGTTTCTCTTCGTTTTAGATTCTTCAATTTGGTACAACCCTGCGTTTAATGTGATTTCCCTATGGATGCTCACATCTTACCCAGTAATCCATATTTCATAAAAGAACTGTCTATTAAAATATTTTTTTGTGTAATCCCTCCATTCAATGATTTGATGATGTTAAATTTTATAGAACGATTTGATGTACTTTATGTTTCCATTCCATGATTGCAGACATTAAATTTTATTGAAGCGTTATGGTATATCTTCATGTGTCATTCAACGATTGCAGTAAATTTTACTCCTATTCTTACTGGTTAGTTCATTGTAGTGTTGCAACATGTGGACAGAATAGTTTTAGCTGATATTCAGTCCAACAATTCAATCAAATTTTATTCTAAAAATAGTGTTAACATAGGTGCACACGAATCGAATGACTCACGGTGAAACAATGTAAAGTTTGGTCGTTTTTTATTTTTATTATGCTTGATGCTCTCCACGAATTGAGGGTTAACCCTTAATCAAAAGTGTGGTTGTATAACCCTTTCCAAATAGCACCTTCCTGTGTAGCGTGTGGCTCCTGAATGGGGCTGGTGTAACGTCTTAGTGATTTGTTGGTTAGCGTTGTTCCTTAAACGATTGCAGTGTAGATTTATCTCCTTGTTACCTAGCTGTGTTTTATTTTTATTTTACCTTTACACGTACCTTACAACATAGATTCTACTTCCCTGGAATTCAGTTACTACTTTACAGATTTTTAATTTCCTTCGTTTATTATTACTTCACTAGAAATTGATTGTTGGTTGGGTTGCAGTTGCTACTAAACGTAAGTGAATGCTGACTTCCAATTTATTTGACATTCTCCCTATTCGACATCGACTCTAATCTCCACTGAGATTTGATTTAGGAAGAAGGGCCTCCCAGTCTCTCTTGTGGGACATTCCAACAGATATTTATTACTGGGACCACAAACAATACTACAGTCCAGTATGGTGTGCACTTGCGATGTTCTCTTCTCTCGGTGTTCTAGGCTATGCAAAGTTTTGTGAATGGGTTGTTGCCCCCTTTTTTTTTTCTGCATGCAATGAACACTGTCTAAGCATATAAAATCATGTGGTGTCATTCCCAATGACAGAGAATCTAATTCCTTCAAATTTTAATTAATTTCCAACCAGAGATATTGATTACAGGGAATCATCACTGGAGGTTGTTGAAATTCCTTAGCTTTGAGTTTTACCTCCCTTAGTAGCTATACCATTATTTTTACAACCAATAACTTACCCTTGTCTTAGTCAGTGATTTACCTAGGGCTACGAGTCAACGCCATTTACCCAACACTGAGCCTGTCAGGATTGACAACAATGAATTAGTTATCCATGCTTTAATGACTACGAGGTAACAGATCCCTAAATGCCATGTTGGGTTAATTTTTAATCGTTCCAATATTTATTGATAATCTATTTCAGACTTGCTCCATTTATTTGCATTAATGTTAATATGGATGGTAATTGTAGTTTAGGTCTCTAATATAGATTAAATTAGATTTTTCAATTAGATTGTGATGATGGGCATGGTATTTAAACTTGCTAAATTGGTTGTATCTAATGTCTATTTGATTGTTGATGAATGGCTAGTTTATAATTTAGACAAGCTACTTAGATTTTAATTAATGATTAATTATATTTTTAATTATTAATCCAGTTGAAGACTCATACTTGCTTAATAATGTCCATTAATGTTGATTTAGATGGTACCTTGATGACACTTTGTAATTTAAAATTGCACAAATTAATTTATTTTAAGGCTAATTTAGATTTTACCTTAATGATATTTTGCATTTTAGACATGCTAAGTTGGGCTCATAATAGATGATTAAAACAAACTATAAGTATTGACTAGTTTGACTCGATGATTGATCGGGATATTGGTGAAATCGTTTTTAGCTTGCGCTTTCTGTTGAGGGTGTTGATGTTCATTTTAATTAATGTTCATACTTGGTCTTGTAAACATTTAAAGTGCTTGGTTTGCTCATAGTAAGAGATTCTAGTTACTTGTGTAATTGTTTGTGTGCATGACGTTGTTAGGATGATTGTCCTTAGCTTAGTAGGATTGGTCTACTTATGTCGGGCAGGATGTAGACACCTCCTTGTTCCTCAAAACAATCACCAACCCTGAGACCTTAAATGGTCAAAATCGATGGGAACCTGGGCTTGAGCATTTCTTATGTGTCCTGGAGGTCCTAACCTTTGCAGGGTAGGACAGGTAGGTAGTCATTCTTATTCTTCATCGGTTGAATGTCATATGTTTTTTCCAAGTTCTTGATGTGCCTTTATGATTGGTTGTTATGTTGCTGTTGTGTGAGTTTCATGTGTTGTGTTCGTCGTTGTGTTGTGATGTTGAGTATAATGTCATTATTACCTTCCTACACACACACAAAAAAAAAATATATTCACTTGTTATGTGAAGCTTGTTGTCGTAACGAAGTGGGAGGTTGTCACATGTGGTATCAAAGCAAGGTTCAACCCGCGATTTGGGATCTCTACAGCTTTCGTTGACATGATTTGATTATAATGTCGCTAACTGAGTTGGCTTGTGTGCATGCAGGTAATCATGGTTAGAGGACATCACAGAGGCAAACGATGGGGTGCTAGGGGAGGAGGCACGATACCTATAGTAGCATCCATGCCTGAGGTGTCTAACCCCCATGGAGATGAGAAGGTTCTCGGATATGAGAAGATAACAGTTGGTGATGTAGTCAGAATGATGAAATATTTTCATCACATGTCCGAGGCACTGATCAACCGTTTAGACAGAGATGAGGCCAAGGCCCCGACACCCACTGAGGTTCCACTGTGCGGTCCAGTAGGTACTGGTAGAATTCACCGTGAACTCGAGAAGGTCAAATTTCCTGAGTTCTTTGGGCCCCGGATGATACATTCGCTGAGGCATGGTTGGATAACATGGCGATGTGATTTGCACTTCATGATTATACCTCCAACATGAAGGTTCGCATGGAGGTCTTTCAACTGAAGGGGAGCGCTCTTCTATGGTGGAAGACGCTCCTACTGCAGTTGAACATGGTTATCGAAGACGTGTCATGGGAATTGTTTGAGGAACGGTTCTGAGGGAGGTACCTTTCAGAGGAATTCATTGAGTGTCAGCTCAATGTGTTCAATGCCTTATGATAGGGCGGTCGTACAGTGCCCGAGCACAAGGCCTGTTTTATGGAGCTTCTCTGGTATGCTCCACACATTAACACTAAGAAACGTAAGGTCAACAGGTTTGTGTTCAGTATTAATGGAAACATATGTGCAAAGGTTAGGATTCTGATGCCTCAAACCTTGCCGGATTCCATCCATAAGTCCCTCATAGCAGAGGAGAATCTTATCAATGAGGGTCAGGCCAGGATTCCAGTGAGACCAGTAGGACATGTGTCATATGGAGCACAGAAGCATTAAACACTAGCCAGACATATGCCAGGATATCGTGGCTTCCAGAGGGGATCCACATTCACTACACTTTAGTGACTGACACCTCAGTAGAGGATGCCTTATCGAGGACCATAGCATAAAAAACAACGTTGACCGCAACAACAACAGTTTAGGCATGTTCAGTAGAACAGACCAAGATTTCAGGTCGGTGGGCCTTCATCTTCTACTTCTGGTACCAGGACTACTGGGCCGAAGAAGGGGTGTTGGAAATGTGGGGAGCCACACTACCAGCGTGACTGCCTAGTGGAGACAACTAGAGAATTCGGATCAGTCGGACCCACTACCATGGGAGATATGGACAAGGCCCATCAGATTCATGCAGCGGTGAATAACTGCCAGGAAGAGCATCAGTCAACTATGGTCGAGATGACAGGTACCATCGCTAACTAGACGCTTAGTATTTTGATAGATCCCGATGCTATCGAGAGTTTCATTTCTAATGCAACACTAAAAAGGATTAAGGTAAAGGTAGTCGAATAGGATGAGTTTAGCTTCGTCGATATGGCTTTGGGAGCCAAACAAAAGGTTGGATGAAAGGTTACGGGCTGTGTCCTTAAGTTGGGAGAGTCTGTCACAAGGGCCAACATGTACGTCATGATCCTGGGATCTTATGATATCGTGATTCGTATGGACTGGTTGGAAGTGCATGAGGTGATACTCAACTGTAAGATGAAATGGTTGAGCTTGGTCGATGATGAGGGACAAAGACATGTGATTGTAGGCCGGAACTAGGGAGTTTCCCTAAGGTTCATCTTTTCCTTGCAACTTTGGAAGAGCATGTGCAAGGGGTGCAAGATTTATGTGATCCTTGCGTTAAACAAGGAGGGAGTAGCGAAAGGTCTAGAACACCTTCCAGTGGTGAGAGAGTTTGTTGGATGTGTTTCTGGAGGAGTTACCTGGGATGCCACAAGAGAGGGAATTGGAGTTTACCATAGACCTAAAACTGGGCACTGAATCGATAGCAAGAACGCCTTATCGGATGTCGACCCTGGAGTTACAAGAGTTGAAAATGCAACTAAAGGAGTTGTTGGACCTGGGACTGATATGTCCGAGTGTGTCACCATGGGGTGCACCTATTATTTTCATACGAAATAAGGATGGGTCCTGGAGGCTTTTCATTGACTACCATTAATTGAACAAGGACATGATCAAGAATCAATATCTGTTTCCAAGGACTGATGATATGTTTGATCAAATGAAGGGCGCAACAGTGTTCTCCAAGATCGATTTGTGATCAGGGTATCACGAGTTACGGATCAAGGAGGATGAAGTCCCTAAGACTGCATTTAAGATGAGGTTTGGACATTACGATTTTATTTTTTTACCGTTTGGACTGACAAATGACCCAGAGGTATTTATGAGTTTGATGAATGGGGTGTTCTGCGAGTACTTGGAGAAGTTCATCCAAGTATTCATTGATGATA
>JZKD02S2207718.1:5758-31747 GCA_000966675.3 Picea glauca
TGAGAGGGCCGAGATCAAGACATGGTCCTTAATCATCTTCATAGGTGGTTCTTCATCTTCGACTATGTGGACATGTTGCCTCTTGTGTTTCCTCTTGTATTCTTCTCTTCTGACTGGACAAGAATTCGCCTTGTGTCCCATTTTATCACAATGATAGCATTGTATAGATGAGAGATCTCTTCCCTTGCGTTGTCCTTTCTTTTGAAAAATTCTTGGATGAGATTCTTTGTTGTTGAATTTGTTTGATGGTTGAGGCTCTCTATGAGTTTCCCTTTTGAAGTAGGGTTTCTTCCTTCCTCCTTTTGTATGAGTAGCTAGGGCTTGATCATCATCCCTTGCTAGTAGTGCTTCACGGTTAGCTACCCTTGCCTCTTCTTGGATGCATTCTTCCCATAGACTCTCAAACTGTAGTTTCTCCTTTTTGGAACATATCGTCTGGATGAAATCATCCCAAGATCTTGTGAGACCATTTAGGGCCGTCATTACGAATTCGTCTTCATCTATGGTGTCTCCAATCGCTTTTAACTGTTCTTTAATTTCCGAGATTCGGGAGAAATATTCTTGAATCATTTCTCCTTTCTGCATCTTGGTATTCTTCAATTGAGATCTTAGGTTCATATTTCGGTTGATGTTCTTTCCTTCGTATAGTTTGCTTAGAGAGTCTCGACATTGTAAGTTGATTCATTAAAGTTAATAATAAGGAAATTGTTTTCCTGTCCCACTATATGAGTTCTTCATAGTTTAGTGAATATATGTTTGAATCTCTAACCCATTAATCTGTAGAACAAATGCATGTAGATTTTGTTGCTTGTTTTGTATGCAGGTCAGTCTTGAGAGGATAGTTGCTAACAAGTGATCAAGCATGAAGAAGGATTGACATCGGACATCCGGAACAAGGTATGTTCGTTTAACCATGTATTTGCTTAAAAGAAATGGGGATTAGGTCTGGGATGACGGTAGAAAGTAGGATTCTTTCGGTCTTATATGCATACATAATATAAACCTAAATGCTAGTTCGTAGGGGGATTTCCCACCACAATAGAATTGGCGACCATACTGGGGAAGTCTCTAGGGTTCGTAGGAATATTTTTGGGTATTTTTAAAAGACTGGTTTTCTTTCCTATTTTTGAAGTTTCTGCAAAGTCTGAGCTAATAGAGATTCTGGTCTTCCATACCAACTATCTCTGTTTCTTTGCTTGACTATATTTTTTTCGAGACCCATAGAGGTACACGTAGCCTGCATAAGGTCTGCACGCGTGTACCCGCGCCCTACTTTCTTACAGCCCGCGTGTAAAGGCTAGCTGAAGAAGTAACAATAGTGTGTATGATTCCATAAAAGTTTTGAGGCAATCATCCTCTTCCCTGTCAGAATTAGTCATTCTCACGAGTTTTCTGTAACTCTTTCTAGTCTCTGTTGTTTGCAGTCTATAGCTTAGGGTTCACCTCAGATTGGTTTGTTCTATGGATTTTTCCTTACATTGTTTTCTTTTTTCTGTTAAAGAAAGTGTCTAAGCCTTCAAGAGATGATGGTTCTCAGTATCAATGGTCTCTTCCTGGTTGGGATTGTCTGTTTTTATTTGTTTCAGAGTTTTAGAGATACACGTGGCCTGTAAGGCTAGCACGTGTGTACACGCCCTCTGGCTCTACACAACTCGCGTGCACACACTTGCTGCTGAATTGTCAACAATGTGCTTATGAAGGATAGTTTTTGTTGAGGGTGAGGCAACCATCCTTTCCCTTGACAAGAGTTATACCTCTCAGGTTTTTTGAATCTCTGTCCCATCAATCAATAGCTTAGGTTTGATCTCAACCATAGCTTTCTTTTTTCATTTAAAAGTTTTCATCAAAATTTTCTTTAGGGTTCTTAGACAAGTGTGAGAGTCTTTTTTTAAGTTGTTAGTGTGTGATTTCTTGAAGTGATTCTTTACGATCTGCGATTAGGCCAGAAGTTTTTCTTGGTTTTTGACTTGTTGATATTTTTCCTTTTTGCTTTGTGAGCATTCAAATAAAAAAAAAATCTTTCATTTCTTTGTTTGGTTGAAAAGTGTATTTTTGCATTAGTAACCAGGGAAAAGTCTTTACTTTCATAAGTTCTTGACAGTTTACTTAGATCCTAAATAGCTTGTAGTTGAGTGAAATCCTTCTTTGAGTTTGTTGTTCAAAAGATCTTAGAATTTTTTTTAAAATTTGAAAAGTTGTTGAAAATTTGCGTTAAGTGAAGGTTTTTGTTTCCATCTTTTTGTTCATTTTTACTTTCGTCTTTCAAACATCACTAGTTTCACTTTCATGACCTTTGACATAAGACAAGCCATAAAATTAACGCTAAATCTAAAGTTCATTAGACTTTTATGTTTGTAGGGTCAACTAATTAGTTCAGGATTAGGGACTTGAATTAGGTTGGAGAGGAAACTCTTCAAGGCCATTAAAATCAAACATTGGAGTCTGAGTTAGGGAGTGTCCAAGTCTAGTATCGTGAAATTTATCCAAGACCCCCCTCTAAAACAGGGGATAAACACGAGGTATCATGTGAAAAGGTAGTGGAGATAACCCTTCCAAAGCTGGACCAATCGTAGTGGAGAACACATATAGAGGGCTTGTCTTGGGATTCCGTCGATTGCATTTGCCATTGAGCTTTGTGGGTCTCAAATCCATTCGAGGTCCTCAGTTTTCTTCCAGACCACTTGATCTTGATACCCTTGACAGGTTTCGGGCTCGATACCCTGCTCATTGTGGTCTACCCGACTTTTGACTGTACCCACCTGGTGACTGTTCACGCGCTGACAACCTAGTTGCCTATCTTTTTTAGGGACATACACAGGTGACTGTGGGGGTATACCGAGGTACCTAGGACATAAATCGGTCCATGCTTTGCAGAGTATACCCAAAGGGTGCTTTCTTGTTTGAGTTTCACTTGCACCGGTAAGTTGCTCTAGTGTTGGTTGTTGTAATTGTTCTTCCAATTAATTTAGTGTGTTCTTGTCTTATCTTATAGGGATTTTTTTAGTGTGTGTTGTTTTTGAATGAATAGAACACCCTAGAGTGTCTTTGATATTCTCACACAGTGGAGGATCATGAGCTCCGCCGGTCACAAAAGCTTCTTGGCCTGTCGCTGGTTACACTGGAGCCACCCCCGCCACCACTAAGGAAAAATCTAGACCAACAAGGGTCTTTTGAAGTGACCGGGTCACAATAAATTGTGCCTGACCAATATCCGGAGGAATTGATCATTTTAGACCTTGGAGCGAAAGCTTTTGGTCTAGTCGAAACCTCCACCACTGATCTTTCACCACCCACCATCGTACCGGTTCATCCTTATGAGTGCTAGACAGTGTTGCACATAGCAATGGAAACAAATGCTGTTACTCCTTCTGGGAATTATTCAATTCCCACTACGGTTGTCACCACAGGAGAGTTTCCACCTCCTAACCCACCGTCACCAGTCCGAGCCACCATGGTCTCGACTGCCTCTACATCGCATAGTGGTTTGATCCCGTCTCTGGCGGCGGCCAAAACCCCTTTCCAACCAAGTGCGATAGACCCTCCGTTCTCATACGGGATGCCTAGTTCAGGTACAAGTCCTGTACTTTCCTACTCCACTTCACAGACTTCAGGTTTGGGGGAAAGGAGTTATAACGCTCATCTGCAAGGCCACATGGGGGGCACTTCCTCTCCCTTTAACGCTTTCCCTTATGGAAGAGGTCATATCCCTCCTTCGTCCCCTTCGCTCGGTGGCACTCATCAGCTTTCTGCTAGGCTGCCTGCACACCATAGTTTATTTGGAGCAGGGAGTCAAGGACCACCTTCGCATAATATGCCGGTAGGTTTGACACCATTTTCTTTGTTTGGTGCATTTGGTAACAATGCCTTCTCGTCCACTTCTTTCCCGACTGGGGGCAATTCTAGTTTCAGACAACCTATTCATATGCAGGGTACTATTCCTGCATAGGGAGCACACCCAGGAACTTCTTCGGCATTAGGGCCTTGGAATTCTTGGTAGGGATCCGTTCCCTCATCAGGAATGCCGATCTAGGGTAATTATTTTCACAATCAATGGAACCCCGGACAAAGTACTATGCCTATCCCCACGAGACTGACATGGGGCAAACCTTCCCAAAGTCCTTCGAATGTAATGCATGCCCAACCATCTATGTCCTATTTTGGAAATCAACCGATGATGTCTCCTCACACACAAAATCCATACGCTAGCCATGGCCATGGTTTTTACCAGAATCTGGGCCAGTAGCTGAACTTTTCCTGGCAACCTGGTGCCAGTCAAACTCTAGGCCCCTTTTTCCCAGGTTATCACCAACAACCCAAACTACCCTTCCTGGCAACTTTGCATTTGCCAGACTTGACAAGGTTGTTGAATGACCCTATCTGTCACGATCCACGTTGGCCTCCTATGCCGATGAAGTTGTCTTCAGACATCCCAAAGTTCGAAGATCCAGAAGATCATGTGACTACCTTCCATCTTTGGTGCTCATCTAACTCATTGAAAGATGAATCCGTACAGTTGTGATTGTTTCAATGTACTCTCATTGGGAGTGATGCGAAATGGTACATTGAGCTCGATCACTCAAGATACTCTTCCTTCGGCGAACTGGCGATGGCTTTCCTAAACCGTTTCCAGTTACCTGTGAGATACGACGCTGGCACCGAATTGATGGCCAATTTATCACAAACAAAAGCGGACCATATCTCTGATCACATCCGAGAATGGAGATGCCAAAAGAGTTTAATTAAGGTACCAGTCCCACCAGCATTCCTGCTTGAGTGGTTCCTTAAGTCTTTGGTCCCACAGTTATCCAAAGACATCACGACGTCGGGAGTATTTTCCGAAGAAGACGCCATTATGAGAGCTCAACAACTTGAGCTAATCTATTCTTAGTTCGGTTTATTATACGAGATCTTTCCAGATGCGCCACGCTCAATACTTGATAAAACCAGACAAAGAGTTGGACCACATGCCAATGGTATTGTTTGTTCAGCACAAAAAAAGCCCGCTGAGCAATTGACGAAGCAGTTGCAACAATTGTCTATACAACACACAACGACCAACCAAACTACTACTTTGGCTACTCCCCCTACCAAAACGTTGGATGTACACACAGTGCAATCGGCTAATCCAAAGGCCACCCAACAGCCTGAAGGAAAGAAAAAACAACGAAAGAAGGGTAAGGGGGATAAAAAACCTACCGATAATGCTGGCGGGGACAACACTGAGAACGAAAGGCGAGGTATCCATGCAACTTCTGCATGGAAGACCACCCGACCCATCTATGTCCTCGGCTTGCAGAAGCCCAAAAGTTTGTGACGCAACAACAACTTGTTGTGTTAACCAATCCATTTCAACATGGGAAAAATTTAACCCAAGCCTCTACAAGCACAGAAGGGGGCAACCAAGGACCCTCTCCGTCTTCGAACAACCCCGCATTCGCGAATGTATATATGGTGAAGGGTGATGCTTTTATATCAACTAGAGCGCATGACTATAGTAAACCAAGAACTTCTGAGAAGGGAAAAGAAGCCAAACTCCCATCTCTTCCTCTACAGATTGAGAAGACGTTGGGCGTAACAATGACACGCATCCTCAAAGGCGCATTCAAAAAAACTTCTCACAACCCAAACGCAAGGGCCAACTAGAACTATTCTGTGGTGGAAGATTTATCACAAACCCCTTGTGCAATGTCCGCTTTGGAGGTCCTCCAAAGCTTCCCTTTCCAGAGGAAAGCCTTGTTAATCTCTTTAGGATCTACCGAGACTTGTAATCCGGGTACCATCATGCTGGATACAACTGACCTAAAACCTCGTCTGCCTTACCACGTATCGTTTCAGATAGTAGTGGCTTATCCCACAAATTTTTTTACTCAGAATATCTTCCGCACGATGGTTGATGAGGGCGCCTCGACATGCATTATGTCATTGGCATGTTGGAAGGCCATTGGCCAACCTGTTTTGTCTCCATCACCTACTCTTCTTACTGCTTTTAACGATCGTTCGTTCCGACCACATGGTATCATTCCCTCTTTCCTCGTGCAGTTAGGAGGGAAGACTGTGCGTGTCGAGGTAAAAGTAGTTGATGCGCCCCTTGACAATAACCTCTTGTTAGGGATGAGTTGGACTTATGCCATGCAAGATGTGGTTGCTACAATTTTCTGAGTCTTGTTGTTTCCACACGAAGGCCGGATTGTGAGCATCGATCAATTGTCTTTCTCCAGACCTGATCCTTCATTGGGGGCATCCATGGTCCCGATGATTGATAATCCTCAACCAGGCGTGGTCAACATAGGGGTTGGTTTGTGCCCATCTTTGATGGGTACCTTTGATTACCCGCCCCATCAAGGCGATTTCCAGTTTATATCCATTCACCATAAGGTTGAAATTTTTCAAGTTTCGTCGTTCCTCACGACTTACTTCAACGATTCATGGATACTTCCTTCCCCATCAGGCATGATGGATGGGATAGGGCACCCGAGCATGTCCATGACCTTGTCTGCAACTGAAGTAGCGTACTCTTTAGTCCAGCAAACTTCAACCAATACAGATCCAACTCTTGCACAAGAGTTCGATCCACTTCTAGAGCCTATTTGGGCTCAGGGTTCTCTCGTTGACACTGATTCATTAGACTTAGTCTTGCCCTCTGATGAAGTTGTAATTGAAGCAATGACTAGTCCGGACAAACCCTGGGAATATCTTCATCACAGATCATACTTCCTCCCAGAGTTAAGCATAATCAAAGTTGGAGAATTCACCTTGACTATGATGGGAGATAGGTCTTGTCCTATTAATCCCTTAGCTACACATGAGGTTTATGTTGAGGGTAATATGAAAACTATCGCTGAAACCTTATCGATCAATATCTTCTGAAACCCTGGCGTCATGGAGAATGTTTTCGTTGGAGCTGACTGCTCCCCTGGAGAGATTCAAATCTACACAGATCTTTTTAAAGAATTCCACGATGTTTTTGCCTAGTCTTACGAGGAAATTCCAGGCATCGATCCAAAAATAGTTGAACATGAAATCACAACTTATCCAGATGCCAAGCCTGTCTGGCAAAAGCTTCGTCCAGTTAACCCCAAGAAAGCAACAACCATTAAGGTTGAGGTTGAGAAATTGCTAAAAGTCGGTTTTATCTATCCTATCCATTTGACCCAATGGGTGTCAAACCCCATGCCGGTCAATAAAAAACAAGGCATGATTCATGTATGTATAGACTTCTGTGTCTAAAAGATAATTTTCCCACACCATTCATCGACCAGATCATTGATGAATGTACCAGTTGCGAGGCCTTCTCTTTCATGGACGGTTTTTTGGGATATAATCAAATACAAATTAAACCCGAAGACCAACACAAAACGAAATTTATTTGTCCTTGGGGTAAATTTGCGTATCGTAATATGCCTTTTGGTCTCAAAAATGTTGGAGCAACCTTTCAGCGGGCCATGTCTTTTTCTTTCCATGACCTCAAGCATATAGTCGAGGCCTATTTAGATGATTTAGCATCTCGATTTCGCAAGAGAACGGATCATCCCACACAGCTCTGACTTATCTTTGAGCGTTGTCACTACTTCCGGATTCACTTGAATCCAAACAAGTGCAGCTTTTGCCTAACATCAGGACGCTTGTTAGGTTTCATAGTGTCAACAATAGGGATCATGGTCGATCCTCTCAAGGTTGAGGAAATAATTTGGTTTCCCCCCCACACATAATCCTTCAACTTCAGAGTCTACAGGGCAAGGCGAATTTTTTAAGACGCTTCATCGCTAACTATGTCGAGATCACCAAGGGCTTTATGCAATTACTTAAGAAAGACATTCTTTTTTATTGGGGCGATGCCGCTCAATGCTCTTTCGCCGCATTGAAACATGCACTCACAACTGCCCCTATGTTCCGACCACCTAACTATAAAAATGATTTCTTATTATATCTGGCTGCAACAAAGTCAACCATTTTCATGGTCTTAGTTTCAGAAGATGACTTGTTCTCAGAATATTTCATCTATTACCTGAGCCGAGGCCTCGTAGGACCGAAACTCAATTATTTTCATATCGAAAAAATTGCATTGGCTACAATCCATGCTGTTCAATGGTTCCATCATTTTGTTCTGTTTTGCAAGACCACCATCATTGCTGTCATGAATCCATTTCAGTACATGTTGACATGACAGGTAATAGACGGAAATATTAGTAGATGGCTAGCCATCCTCCAAGAGTTTGACTTAGATTTTGTTTCAGCGAAATCCATAAAGTCACTGGTCTTCGCAAAACTTATTTCGAAACTTCCAGTTGAGTCAGGTGATCTTGTGCCCGAAGAGTCACCTATCAGAGGAGATATGTTTTTGATCACCTCTTCGGATCCCTGGTATGGAGATATACTTATCTATCTCAAGAATTTGAAGTGCCCCACTTCTGCTTCTCATGATGAGCGTCAACGCATATGCCATCAGGCTAAGAATTATCTCATACTCGATGATACATTGTATCAGAGAGGTGTAGACTGCATCCTGTGCTGATGTCTCACTCACGAAGAAGCAATTATTGTGCTTAACGATTTCCATACCGAATCCTGTGGCGGTCATCTGTCTGGGTTGGAAACAACCCAAAATATTCTATGAACATGTTACTTCTGGCCAACACTTATCAAATATTGTATCGAATCGGTCAAGAAGTGCCACCCATGCCAAATCTTCTCTCGGAAGATGAGGGCACATCCCACTCCCATATTTCTTGTCATCACAGTTGGTCCCTTCACCAAGTGGGGGATTGATTACACTACATCGTAGCAAGGGGGCACCACTATATCATCGTAGCTGTAGACTACTTCACAAAGTGGGTTGAAGCTATGCCAACATTTAAAGATGATGGAGAGACTACAACTCTCTTTTTATTCAATCAGATAATAGCAAGGTTCGACGTCCCGAGGGAGATTGTCACTGACCATGGCAGTCACTTTCAGAACCAGATGATGACCGAGTTAACATCAAAGATTGGGTTACGGCAAGAACATTCATCACCCTACTACCCCCAAGCAAATGGTCAGGTGGAAGCTATAAACAAATCTCTTAAGACTATCCTACAACGAACAATCAACTCAACCAAGTCAAATTGGCATTTGATGTTATACTCGACATTATGGTCCTACCGAACGTCTGTTAAGACTGCAATTAGTTTCTCACCTTTTCAACTCGTATATGGGCTGGAAGTAGTCTTTCCTATCGAATGTCAGATCCCGTCCCTAAAGTTGGCAGTACAATTATTGCCAGACACTTCTTCACTTAAAGAACGGTTAGTATACCTTGAGCAGCTCAATGAACAACGTCGTGATGCGGCCCTAGCCAACGAGGCTCACAAACATAAAGTCAAGTGTCAGTATGATAGGTCTGTTCGTCCTCGGATTTTCTCTGAAGGCAATCTTGTCCTAGTCTATGACCAAGATAAGGACCCCCCGGGGGCAGGAAAATTCAAACCCATGTGGTTCGGACCTTTCATCATACAAGAGGTTTTAAAAAAGGACGCTTATCGTTTGGTTGACTTTGAATGGAATGCTTTGGCGGAGCCTAGAAGTGGGCTCTACCTTAAGAAGTATTACTCATAAGCAGGTCACCGTGGGTAACTTTTTGTAACATATGTATAGTCTTTGTACTATTACTTTCTAGTTTCTTTTAGTGTTATGGACGTGTCGTTGATGTTATCTTTCATCACTGTGGCAGATGTCAAGTGATTTCGAGGTGTTCATTGGGTATGCAGACGGTGCTAGCCGACACACTCGGAGGCTTGCCTCCGCAGCTTGGGTAATTTTTACACCTCAAGGCCAGTTATTATCTTTCGGAGGTATATGCTTAGGTGACACCACAAACAATGTCACCGAGTATAGTGTAGTTATTGAGTTGCTTCGTGACGCTTTGTCATTTGGTATCTCTCATCTCCGGGTCTATCTCGACGCTCAGTTGGTTGTGTCTTAGTTAATAGAGTATACCGGGTTCATGATCTGACTTTACACCGATAATTCCTTAGGGTACGTTTCTTAGAACGAAACTTTGATTATATTACATATTTTCATGTTCCTAGGAGATTAAACCAAGTTACAGATATGTTCTAGCTAATCAAGTTCTAGCTAATCAAATTTTAGATTGGCATCTTGCACACATATGAAAGAACATTCACATAAACATGTAAATACATTTTTTGCACACATGATCCATAAGACACAAAAGACATAAAATTCCATATATAATACCATAAAGTAACCAGAGTACACAGATGGACGCAAACGCATCAAAAATATGACCAATAACGAGTCACGTGGCTTGTGCCCTCAAAAAATATATACAAGTAGTGCTCGTGGCACGTGAAATGTCTAACTAAGGTCACGGCCTGTGGGCCCTATTATACTGATCCATAGTGTTGGCTAAACGTCAAAACAACTGGACCCACGTCTGTGGTGCCCCCACTACATGAGGCTGCATAGATGGTGGCAGGTCCTCAATCTCTGCCATAGGGATCATGCGAGTGAGCACAGTAAATTTCCGCTCGCCTCATCTCAATACCCTCTCAACCTCTCTGGCTGGAAGATCTCCTGCTACTGCTGGTCCCTCGGCGGCAGCAGGTGCGGCCCCTTTTCGAGGACGATGCATGTTCCTTGCATAGTCAACCAATTGCAATGGTCCCAGATCTGCACACAACGAACACATATCTGTCAAATACTCTGGTGTAATAAAAAAATGATATATATAACAAAAACAACATAAAAATTACATATGTTTAACAAAAAAAAAACAAAAAAAAACAATGATGGAGACTTACCCATCTCTCCTTGCTCCTCACCAGGAGGTACTGGTATCTCATGATCCCTCGAAAAATCAATCCCTGCATAAGGGTAATCCTCGATAATTGGGATCTGCCGTGATAGTCGGAGGAAGAAATCATCATCGAATGACTCATTAGTCCTTCCACCACCCTGTCGTGGCAGCAATACTGCCCATCTACACATAGCAGGAAGAGAGGCCTGATGTCATCGTACCACAACTCGAGGACTAAAGCTCAAAACTCTCTCAAAGAAGAACGAGCACAGAATGGTCCCGAACCCAAAGTTCCTCTGTGTCTGCAAATGACAATCTGTCAACTGCCAATACACTCAAGAAATGTGGTACTCCAATCAAATATTTGTGCATTTAAGCACTGGACTGCACAATTCATCTGTGCACGGGACGCCTATTGTAGAGCCACAAAACCAATGATTTTCCCAATAAGAAACACTATCACCTGTAGTGATAAGTCAGTAATCTTTCTTATGGGCACTTGTGAGCTCGAGCGGTCTGCATCAGCCTCACAGTAAAGACCTATCAATTCCTCTATGTTATGCAGCCCCGAAATAAAAGTTTGGAAGTTGACTGGTTCCCCTCTCCGGGAGAGGCCAGTCAAAAAATAAATGTTCTCGGTTGTGGGCACCAGTGACTACCCCTCTTACATGAATGCCTCTGCATCTGGATGCCAATAGTCAACCAAGGCATTCAGTAGCCTAGGTTGTGCCCGCATAAAAGGACATAAGAAGAACTTGAGTAACCCACATTACATCAAGGCAGCCACAACATTGGGGTCTTCCCCGGCCAACTCACTAACCTCTTCATGCTCTCTTTCTCTCCAGTGGACATACATCCTGCAAAACACCAAGGTTCAGGAGGGTTAACCCTTGTTTTTTAAGATTTTTTCATTCTAAAAGGGGGTCCACGCAGGATGTAATACTAACAGTCGCGTGTACACGTGTGTAGGGTTTACTCTGCCCGAATGTACATGTGGCACAACCCATGTGGACCTAGGGTCGACCTTTTGAAGGTCGACGCCCCACCAAAAAATGAAACCTAAAGAAAAAAGAAAGACTTAAAATGCAAGATAAGAGAGTTTGTACTTACTTGGTCCAGACAGAAGTTCATTTCGTCCACTGTAACTCCCAGAATCACCACTTTTGACAAAGGTTTTTTTTTGGCTCCAGAGTCAATTTCCAAATCATCAATGGTGATAATGAGTTGCCAGCTTCTATTTATAGACTTTTTGGCCTCTTTTTGTCATTTTTTTGGCCTCCCTTATCATTTTCTTTAAACCAAAAACCATTTAGAGTGATTCAGGAGTTGCATGGGAGGGATATAATCGGGTATCGAGACAGTTTTTTGGAGTTTTGGGTAATTTTCGACGGTCCGTGAATTTTTTTATTTTTATTTTATTTTATATTTTTATTTATTTATTTCCGAGGATCAACTTGAGCATGTAGGATAGGTTTCTACCTTGAATTTTGTATCTCGTTGTCTTTTTCCTTTGCCATAGGATCGATCCCATCAGGTTGCGACACAGAACCATCATAGCTGCTTTAGAAGTGTCGCGACTTGGTGGTAGAGCTTACCAGAACATGGATGCCCTAGGTAGATCTTGGTTGCATTATGGTATCCATGCTGTCTCTAATCACTGTAGGCTCGGGAGTCCTTGTTGTTTTTCCTGATTACGAGTTTTGAGCCTCATTTGCATGATTCCTTTTCACTCTTGACCTCACTCTTGGGACTCCCAGAAGATATAACAGGTCTTCTTTTAATCCCTTTTTAGACCCTCTAAACATGAAAAGATTGCCAAGTGATCTTGTGGCCTTTCACGTTCATTAAACTGAAATTGAAGTCATGTCTGTCTGGCGGTATTTTACCCCTTTTTCGGTCTAGTCGGTCAACTGTATGAATAAATGTATAGTCTATGGAACTTCAGTTCTCTAGAAGAGTACTCTCAGGTATCATTTTAACCCTTTTTCGGGCCCGAGGGACTAAATTTACGAAAAAGGAACCCCCATGGAGTCCATAGTTAAGATCTTTTCAGACTCCCTAAAATTAAAAAGATTGTCGAGTGACCTTATTCTCTCACACTCGTTAAATTGGTCCAGAAGAACATTTCTGATGGAGTCCATAGTTAAGCTTTTTTCAGACTCCTTAAAAATGAAAAAATGGCCGAGTGATCTTGTCTTTCTCACACTCATTAAAATGGTTTTGAATAGACGTCTTGTTGGTGCTAGTTTACCCCTTTTTCGAACCGACTAGACTATCTTTGAAAAAGGTACCTCAATGGAGTCTCCTTTTACGTTTTTTCAGACTCTCTAAATATGAAAAACCACCGAGCTTACCTTCTCTGGGCTCGTTAAACTTACATCGAAGGATGTTACCATTGTGTGTTTTGTTAAATCATGTTTGCATACTTGCGTCTTTGGTTTAAATGCCGGCTCCATGTTGCTCCGAACTGAACCATCTAAAGCATACCTTATACGCCAGCCTTGTAGCACTTTGCCTTTGCGTCTTAACACCCTTGGCCCTCAGGGGATTTTTCACGAGTATCATTATTTTGAACATCAGTATTGTCCTTGCACCTTGAACTTGTATGTTTGTAACACTCGTTCCTCCATTGTAACATAACATTCCTTTATTCCTTTTTCCAAAATTATTGAAAAAGACAAAAAAAACCAAATATACCCCAAAAAGAGGAAGGGAAAAGTATTTTCTTTATTGGGAGCATAATGAGTCGCCCTTGGATAAATCACACTTGTCTGTTTGTTCATCAGACCCTGGGATTTAATATGACCTTAGGAATCTTTTCTCGCTACATAGAGCTGTGTCCTCCTCCCTTTGGTTATTCTTCCAAACATAGGGAGAGTTTGCGTTGCCTCCTGCCTCGTAAACTTATGTTAATGCCATGTTGCCTGAGTCTCATCATTTGTCATGCTATTATCCAAGGGAAGTTTGTCACTAAGCCTAAGTCAAACCCTCTGTAGTTTGTCTCTTGCCCTCATACCCGACCATCCTGAATGTCCAATCAAGTCCTTGTTCGAAATCAATGAAGCCTTCAATTTGATAATCAATATTATCTAATCCATGACCGACGAGCCATCGAAGACCTCTGGGTACACTCATATTACACTCCTACCTTGAGTTTTGAAGATTTTAAAGTTGTTGCTCGAGCTCTGAAGACCTCATCTCCAGCCATTAGGCCGTATCAGCTTCTAGAAGATGGGTACTTTATATGTATATGTTTTTGATTTCGAGATGTAGCTCTGGTATGTATTGTTCGCGGCTACTCTTTATAGAGTTATAAGACATGGATCTACAATGTATTTGATTGGTAGCCATGATTCTAGCTTATCTCGAGCATGGGTATGCCCACCTCAATGAGACAATTGTTATTTTGCAGACGATGCCTCCCGGTTCCTGATCCCTGGGCTCAATTGTTTGACACATCAGTGAAGATTGTTAATGTATTTCGACCATCAGATGCTCTTCTGACCTCACACATTAGGGGGCATATGTTATAACCCTAATTTGCACCAAACATGCTTACCTGGAATCAGGCCATCTCAGATTCCTTTTTTGCCAAAACACTGTTGAACAGCTCTTTAAAAAACCTCTTTTATAAGGGCCCACGTGCCCTACTCCATAACTGCATGCGTGTACATGATAGCTGACCTAAAACAACGTGCGTCTACCTACAAAAACACGAAAAAAGAAAAGTTTCTGACGAAACACATATCTTTGGGTAAGTTAACTAAACCTTTCAACCATGTATGACCGAGGGTTTGTCCAAATACCTAGCTTCTTCTAGCCTATAAAAGAAGGGTTAGGGGTCCCATTTGGAAGAGGAGAATAATAGTAAAGAAACTCTACCCAATTACACATTCCCATTGTCCCAATCCTTTAGACATCCTTGTACAAAGAGAGATACAGAGCAAAGAAGTTGGAGGACATTTGAAGAGGAGCCCAGGATCAGGTTCGCGGAGCGGTGGCCAGTCTCGACATTGTAAGTTGAGTCATTAAAGTTAATAATAAAGAAATGATTTTCCCGTCTCACTATATGAGTTCTTCATAGTTTAATGAATATATGTTTGAATCTCTAACCCATTAATCTGTATAACAAATGCATGTAGAGTTTGTTGCTTGTTTTGTACGCAGGTCAATCTTGGGAGGATAGTTGCTAACAAGCGATCAAGCGTGAAGAAGGATCGACATCGAACGCCCGGAACAATGTATGTTCGTTTAACCATGTATTTTCTTAAAAGAAATGGGGATTAGGTCTGGGACGACGATAGAAAGTAGGATTCTTTCGGTCCTATCTGCATGCATAATATAACCCTAAATGCTAGTCTGTAGGGGGATTTCCCACCACAACACTACTTCCTCCTTAGATCTTCCTTTACAAGTTCTACTTGTTAGAACTCCAAATCTACTTGCTATAACGTCATATCTACTTGTTGAAACACCATATCTTCTTGCTAGAATGCAATATCTACTTTCTTGAACACCATATATGGTCGCTAGAATTCCAAATCTACTTGCTAGAATGTTACACATTATTTTGGTCACTCTGGTGATGTCTCTACAGTTATGTGTTCAAGCTCTCATAAAGACCTTTTACCCGAGAAAAGTGACTGTTGTCTTCTTCTACAAAACATATTTTTAAGATGAGTTCGCAGGCTGCGAAAAACCCTGATTCTCACAGGCTGCTCTATACTTGGATTGCGAGGGGTTCACAGTTTCTCTATAGGTAGGGTGCGAACCTGCTTCAAAGATTAAAAGGAAGAAGAGGTTACGAAGGTTCTAGAAGATGATCTTCTAGAAAATGAGTTGGCATTCACATGGTTGGCATCCTACTAACTTCTCAGATTTAGTGGGATCATCCTCATCCCTTCAACCATCTCTCCTCCTATATAATGAAAGGTTTCTCAAGGAAGAGGTTAAGCAAGATTGAATAAATAATTAATGAAAGAATAGATTTAGAATTGTGTGAGGAATCCTGTTTGAATTGATGCTTGATGCCTCCATTTTTCCATTAAGCCATAGTGGATCTTCTTCATGCAAGTGTGGAGCAAGTGTGTGTGTTGGAATGAAGGACCACCAAAAGGAAGCTTGTGACATCAAGACAATTTGGTTGTATCTTCTACTTTCATTTAATATAAATACAGTGGCATGTCCCTTTCCCATAAAATCACTATTATTTTATTACATGACTCCTTGATCACATGTTTAGGTATTCATTGAATATATTATTGTTGCTTTCACTTTGGTCGATTTGTGTCGTTGTAGATCTGATATCACAAGGCTATCAAAGCAAAGCAGGGACAACAAAGACATAAGGAAGCAATATCTAAAGGTATGTCACTTATTCCTTTTTTCAATGACAAATTCAATAATTGTAACTTAGGGGAAGTGTCATGTCCTGTCCTGTTTTGTTATAGATCTAGGTGGATCTAGGGAGATCTGTTAGTGTCCGCATATACTGATTTATCCTATAACATAGAACACCAAATATGATCTTTGCTAATATTTAATCATTTCTCCTTGAATGATATTCAATCGTCACTCCTCAAATGATATTCAATCATCACTCCTCTCACTTCTTCAAATGTTATTCGTAAGAATATTACATTGTCATCCACACTTTTTCTCACATTACTCTTCTCTTTTTATACTTTATCATAACCCTGCACGAAGAGTCATATTTTTTCAAAAAGACACTACATCCATTAATTAAATAATTAATTTCCCCTTATTTATTTCACTTTTCAAAATACCATGGGCAAAGACCATTTTACTTTTTGACCTCTTTATGTAACTTCACTTTTTTTTTTTTTTTTTAATCTTTGAATACTCATTTTTCACATAACTTCATTTTTTAATTTTGACTTCACCTTTTTATGTAAAGTCATTTTTTTCACCTAACTTCATTTTGAATTCATCTTTTTACGTAAAGTCATCTTTTTCATGTAACCTCATTTTGAATTCACCTTTTTCATGAGATAATTATATTTGAATACTTACATGATATAAGTAAATTGACATCAATGAAAACAATTTGTTCAACAATCTCCCCCTTTGTCAATGATGACAATCGTATAATCAAGACACATAATCAGAAAGAATTCTCCCCCTATCTACAACTCTACCCTTGTCTACAACTCTCCTCCTTTCTGTAACTCTCATTGTTTGTCTACACCTCTCCCCTCATCTACAACCCGCCCCTTTGATATCAATGGAAAATGAGTACTCCCCCTAATATTGTGCTTCTCCTTAAGCACTTAGTGACTAGATAATATGGATATCACTCCCAATTTTTGTCTGAGATATTCAAATGTCTCTTTCAGAAGGGTTTTTTTGAAAATATTTGCAATCTGTTCTTTGGTGGTAATATATTCCATCTTGACATTTTTTTCTATTGCTTTTTCTCTTAAGAAGTGATATTTGATTGGAATATGCTTTGTTTTCAAGTGTATAACATGATTATTTGAAATATTTATTGCACTTGTGTTGTCACAAATTCTTAAGATTGGATGATTGTATTCTACCTTAATATCTTGCAATGTTTTCTTCATCCAAATAAATTTTGTGAAACATCATGATGCTACTATATACTTGGCCTATGTGGTGGATAGAGAAATTGAAGGTTGTTTCTTGCTCAACCATGACACTAGACCGTTTCCCAAAAAGAATGCTCCTCCACTTGAGATTTTCATAACATCAATACTTCTTGCCCAATCTACATCTCTATATGCTATTAGAGTAAGATATTCACTTTTTGAGTACCATAAGCCAAAGTAAAGGATTCACTTTAGATATTTGAATATCCTTTTCATTGCTTGTACATGAGTTTCTTTTGGTGTAGCTTGAAACCATTAAAAAAATCCTACTTCTTGCATAATGTCTAGCCTTGATGCTATCACCTATAGTAGGATGCCAATCATTAACCTATATAATGTTTTATTTTCTTCCGAAGATTCATCATTTTTTCTCAATTTACAACTTGTGACCATGGGTGTGTTGACTAGTGTACAATATTTCATTCTTAGTTTCTTCAACATTTACTTGATATACTTGGTTTGCGAAATGAATATGCCTTTTTCATATTGAGAGATTTGTAATCCAAGAAATAATGACAATTCACCAAACATAGAGATATCAAATTCCTTTTGCATTTTTATTGCAAACGATTGACACATTTTGTTCATACTACCTCCAAAAATGATGTCATCTACATAAACCACAACAATCAACTTATTTTCTCCTACTATTTTGATGTAAATATTATTGTCAACAACTCCTCTTTTGAAGCCTTGTTGTTGTAGATATTTATCAAGTCTTGAATACTAGGCTCCAAAGATTGTTTTATCCCATAAAGTGCTTTCTTCAATTTGCATGCACGATCCTTATTTTCTGATAACAAGAATCCTTCTAGCTATTCAATGTATACTTTTTCCTCTAAATTTCCATTGAGAAAGGAACACTTAATATCCATTTTATAGACTTTGAATTTCTTGAAACACACAAATTCCCAAAACACCCTGATAGCTTCTAGTCTTGCAATTGGGGAAAAAGTTTTTTCAAAATCAATAGATTCAAATTGAGTATAACCTTTACAAACCGATCTTGTTTTATTTCTTATTACTTTTCCATCTTCATTTAACTTGTTTCTAAAAACCCACTTGGTGCTGATCATATTTTTATCTGTTGGCCTTATAACAATTTCCCATGTTTCATTCATGTTTCATTCTTCTCAATTTGATTGAGCTCTTCTTCTATAACATCAATCCAATGCTTATCTTCGTTGGATTATGTAAAATTCTTAGGCTCTACTTTAGATAGCAAGGATAATTTTTCATGTTCTGGTACAATTTCTAGTCTTCTTCTAGTTTGAACTCCCGTATATTTATCATCGAGGATTATATTTTCCGAATAATTCTTTCGGAAAAATATAGATGGTGTCTTTGTATCTTGGCTTTATGTTTCTTATTCTTTGCATATTGGCTCATTTGTTTGAACATTTACTTGTGCTCTCACCTTTTGATTCATTGCTTCATCCACTTGTACATTTGCACTCTCTACGATTTTTCACAATGCTTTTTTGTAACCTCTGTAAGCTTTGATTCTTGATGAATAACCAAGAAAGATACCTTCATAAGCTCTGGAGTCAAATTTATCTAAATCCTCATCATCTCTCTTTATGTAGTACTTTCTTTTGAAAATTTTGAAGTATTTAACTGTTGTTGGTCTACCCTTCCATAATTCCTATGGTGTTTTGTTGTTGTTGACTCTAATTTTCCCTCTATTCAGAATGTAGACTGTGTTGTTGACTAATTCTGTCTAAAACTTGTCTATAAATTGGCTTCATTTAACATTGTTTTTTTCCAAAAATTCCAGTTGATAGATACTTAGTCAAAATTCCAGTCGACTGTCATGTCGGGTCGATCCTCGGTCAACCACTTCTAGGGAAATCATCAACAAGTAAGATAACCACTACACAACTATACAATTGAAGATACACAACAATATGAAGTCCTCAAACATATGGTCAAATGATTCCATGAGCATCCATCTATCCAACCACAATTTATTCTGGTAGTCAGCAATGGTCCACAATTATGTCTTTCACATCTCTTTTGCAAAGATATGAAAGAATGATTTCCATTCCTTCGAATTTTATGGTGAGGATAATGATAGGCCACATATCTTTGTGTTGGCTAATCATATGAAGTAGGCTCAGGGTTAAGTTTTCTTATAGGAGTAGAATAATCTATCATATCAACAACAATGTCATCTATAATAGTATGCTCAAATTCTAGCATGTGAGGAATAAACAACTCATCAATCTGTTTGGCACAATCAATGGTAGATTGTTCTTCTGAAAAATCAGTTTGAACTCCACTTGCAACAAACAAAACTTCTCTGGTTGTAGCAAGGCCAAGTGTAGATAGGGAGGCAAAAACAACATCATATCTAAGACCATTCTTAATGAATGGATACCTCTAAAAATTGATGATATTGTATAAGGTTTCATTACTCTTTTCGAACTTCAAAATTCTATTCTATTTAATAGTTGCTTTCTCCAGTTCATTTCTTAAGGAAACAATTCTAGATTCTAGATCTTCACAATTTGCTTCCTTTTCCTTAAATTGGATTCTCACCACTTCTTTCATCCTTATTGCTTCTTCTAATTGAACCGTTAGGTTCATGCTAGTAATTTTTGTCTCTTCAAGGCTTAGTGACATTTTGGATTTTGAATCATAATCCTCTTCTTCAATTTTCTGCAACTCCTCCTTTTGTTTCATTTTTTTTCCTAAGCTTCTTTATTTCATTTAAGGAACACATGGATTCTTATTCAAGGTCCACTTCCCGATCCATTTCAACATTTTCCTCTTCTTACGAATCTGTCATTTATTTCCTGTTATCTTCATCAACATTTTTTTTTACTTTGATAAAGAGAGTTTATTTTCCATCAATATCGGAACCACTTTCACTACTTTCTTCAAATGAGTCACTAACCCCTTTTGAGTAGAGGATCTTATTTTGCTTATAAGAGTTCTTCTTCTCTTCATGCTTGTCTTGTTTGTGGTTATTTTTGTGTTGATGATGTTTTCTCCCTTTCTTTATGTTATCGTCTTCTTCATCATCACTACTTTCATTTTTTCGCATATGGAAACTTAACAACAAAATATTGTACTTTTCCAAAATTAAAGCATTTAAAGGGTAGTTTACCTTTGTATTTGCGAGATCCCTTTTTGACCTTCCCCACAAAGTGTGCTTCCTCTGCATTTGATTCATAGCTATAATAATCACTTGATTTGTGTTATTTGTTCTTCATCTTCTTTGAATCTTTGAAAGATATTTATTTCTTTGTTGGCTTCTCTTTCTCAATCCTCATTTCATATGCAGTGAGAATCCCATGCAATTCATCCATTGTTAATTTTTCAAGATCCTTGATTTCTTCAATAGCGAAAACTTTGGCATCAAATATTAAGGGAAGTGACCTTAACGCCTTTTGTGCAATCATTGATTATTCAACAGTTTCACCAAGTCCTCTGATGGTGTTGACGATATCATCTACATGGAGGAGATAGGCTACAACATGTTCTCTGTATTTCACTTTCAGACTCTCGAACTGTTGTCTATGAGTTTGGAGCTTAGCCTTCTTGACCTTGTCATTGCCTTCATAGATGTTTTGAAGTTTGTCCCAAATTTCCTTTGCTGATTTGCAATGAATTACTTTGACAAAATCTAATTCTGACAGACTGCACAAGATGGTATTCATAGATTTTGCATGGTTTTCGCTACACTTTTTCTTGGTCGTATCTGTTGGTGAAATTTTTGGGGCTATTTAACTAGTTACAATTGATTATGAAATATCAAAACCAAGGTCCATTAGATATGTTTGCATCCTTATGCTCTAGAAGGCATATTTTGTTCCATTAAACAATGGAGCCATGTTTGTAGAGAAACCTTCATGATCGGTCATGTGTGCATCCCGAGATCTACCTTCCATTGGCTAGACTATTTCCAAAGGAACATGCTCTGATACCAACTGTTGAGCACACACTTATACTAAGACGAGGGGGGGGTGTGAATCAATATAAGGATATATTTTTGTTTTTACAATAATTAACCATAATGAAGTAATAACATAAAATCTAACAACTAGAAGACACACGATTTTAGAAGGAAACCCTTTTGAGAGAAAACCACAAAATCTTCTTTTTAAAATTTGTAGGCACTAACCTACTGGAGACATCAATATCCACTGGTAGAAATCTTGGTAGGAACCAACCTACTCTTACATATCTTCATAGACATCAATATAATAGAGACATTGATCCCCACCGCTAAGCACCAACTTAGCAATAGACACCATGTTGGCTCTTTACTATGTTTGTGCGTGTCCTTATTAACGTTGGGGGGTTGAAGACCCAAGTTTCATCCAGAGTTGACCAAAAAAATCCCCAAGTCATCGACATATCAATCTTTAGCCAAAGTTTGAAGAAGCTCTCACCTGAGACGCCATGATAATCACAGAGACCATTTGGTCTTATGTCAATGATGAATGACTAATTTCATAGGAATCCATCTAGGTTGGCATTCATACAATTCATTGCAAGCTAATTAACGAATAACAATATGTTACAATATCACATACATTTATTTGATACATGATCAACACATCATAAGACAAGAATCACTGCAACTTTATTGTCTTCAATCAACCATTCACAAACATACAATAAACAACTCATCAATCGATAGAAATAGAGCCCTGCTCTCTTATACATGTTCCCAGTGTTACATTACATAGCGCCATGCACTTTATTTTATACTATGTAGATATTATAGACCCATAATCACAATCAAAGACATTACATAACATAGGTTTATAGTGAGCTCAAGGACATTGACAACAAAACCACACTGGCTAACCAATAGGATAACTAAAATGACTAAAAACAACATTATTTATGTTTTCGTTTCTCCATTTTATCTACTTCTTGGCTTTGGCGCTTTGTCACTTTCAGTTCTTCCCCACTCGCTCCTTTGACTTCCAGTCCCACATACTTCTATCATATGCATGCATTTAACATAGCCTCTTTGGAATTGTAGCAATCTTAACTACGTTTGTAGCTCATCTCGTTACTGCTCCAAGATCTCTTGTGCTTCCTAAAGTAATCATTCAGGAAGATATCTCGAAGATTTTTTTTTTGATTCCAGGATGCATGCGACGTCTTCTTTATTTTTTGTGTGCATCACAAAACTCAAACTGATGCACATTGGGTAAACTTGAATTGACATGTGTGTCTCCTGTTACCTACTACGCAACTGCTTGAGTGCGCACAAAACTGGAATAGGCACACACAAATTTGTTTGTGTGCACGCGTGATCTTTACCCAAAAATTTGGGTTCCAACAGGCTCCCATGACTATTATTTGGCTTTTCCTTGAGCAAAGTGCCTCATGGAGTGACTGATGCGACAGACGAAACCGTCTTCATGATTTCCTAAACGAACTCCTTGAATTGGCCATTAGACTCATTGATGTTTCCATGAAGTTCCTGGGTGAGATGAACAACCTCATCTAAATCAGTTGTTGTGACTTGAGGGTCTGTGAGGTCCATTTTTTTCATATTCTTGATCAAGGGGGAGAAAATGACCCATGGATCTGTCAATTGAGTATAAAATATTAAGGCCTTATTGACTGCAATAATGATTAGCACTTAGATGATTTTCTGCTCATCCCAGACGATAACAATCTCATTAGTTTTGGATGCAATAGTTTCCATTGCAGCTTGGCGCTCAAAGGGAGGTATATAAGCCAAGATAATATTTTGATGTGCAATCTCAACCTCGACCGCACGAACTATGTCATCAATGGTACTCAACTTGAGGGGTGGGGGTGGAGAGGGGGTTCTGTAGATGATTCCATAAACTGAAGCTGCATTCGACCACCCCCGAAAATTTCTTCAATCTGTGCGGGCCATCTTGCATGATTTATTTGACCAACACAATCTTGTTTCACAAATGAATTGCCTCAAGGGTTGTTTGATGAGGTGGTAGATGAAGGGCTGTAAGTCGTGAGTCCAAATTTTGTAGACGAAACTTCATGGATGATATCCGTAAGGCCTATCATTTGCATTAATAACTCTAGATTTTTGAAATTGGAGGAAATTGATGTGGTGTAAATGCCTATCATATTAACTGTTATTATCACAAATATTTTTCTCCATTGAATCTTTCTGGATGATGATAATGTGGACAACTCCATACATGCGTGAGTATTATTCTTAGGGGGCACCACACATTATTCTTTCACACCCCTACATTGGTTCACCCTTGGTTAATTGGCCGTAGTGACCCATGGCAGGTCGCGACGCTTCTTCACATGTGCCCAACCGCTCAGTTTTTGCTATGGAGGAACTGGAATCGACCCATCTGGATCTGGTGGAATTAGTTGATTAACCACTACTTCCTTACTCCTATGCAAAATTTGTATTTTCTCAATGGGGTTAAGGGGTATTGAATGGGTGGACATTCTTTCTATTACAATATATCAAGTAGCCTCTCCATCCTTTACACATGAGACTCCCTTACCTTCCCATTAGAAAATTGAGGATCGGAGGAGTAGAGTGATTTGTCGACAACATCTTGGGCCTTCACATATCATCTTCTCACCCTATGCCACTGCTTGGATACCCAACGCATTTCACAAGAACACATATACTGATGGATATCCACCCTTGGCCTGAATCTTTCTCTTAGTGGATCCTCCACAACTTCCCATTCTCAAAAGTGTTCTCAATGCACAACCCACCATTGCAAAGGTATTCCTATTAACACTATATTGAGGGCACAAACCTAGTGGTGTTTGGGAATGTGCTGCATCTAGGAAATAAACACATCCTTCAGATCCAACCCATTGAACCAATAGGACCAAAATTTATCTTTGCGCACTTCAATGGTAATGCATGCACATCTCCTTGTTGATACTTTATAAAGCTTGTTCTGCCACCTCTCCATGGCGTCTTCTAAATATGTATCATATGAATTCATGCTCCAATAGGGTTTCCCATCTGTCGTGGGATTGACATAATCTTTCCCACGACTCGTGAGCTTGTATATATTTTCAATAACAGAGCTCTGTGCATCCTCATCTACTGACTCGTTGTATCTTTCCCCTTCACTAGGATCCAAAGGAACGATCACATGTAGGGTTTTGGTATCAAACAACATTTTTTGCTTCTTCATATTGAACACAACATTGTTGTCAAAGGCCCAATCAATGCCAATTAGAGAAGGGTATGGATCAGAATCATCCACAATATCTATCAATTCAAAATAAGCCTTTGTCTTTACCTTCTCTATGTTCACTTTGACTTTCTCCAATCATTCTATAGGGTAGATTCTGTACTGATTTTCCAACGAAGCTGGATGAGTAACCAAACCAAGTTTGGTCTACCCATAAATTCCCATGACTTTTTTGGCACGATGTTCACGTTAGAATCCAGATCCAGCATGACCCCATCCATCTCATAGATTTCGAGTATAGTTTATCATCTTGAAATATCTTATGGTGTGCTTCTTCTTAATGACCTGACACACATCCCTTTTTGGTAGGGGGGGCTGATATATATTTATTTGTACCTTCTTCCCCCATGTAGGTTGCTAACATCTACGCCAACTTTCACATAGCATCGAGATCACTTAATAATCTTAAAAGACAACACAATAAGTTACTTACTTATTCCTCAGTTTTTGTTTCTCGACCAAGTCGCGTAGTGCTTCTTCTCATGCCACAAACTTCATCTCTTCATGCACATGTTCTTTTATTTCTCTTTGTTTGACACATCACAACTCCTCTTGTCTTTGTGCTTATTCTAGCGACCTATGTGTCATGCACTGTATTTCCTCACACACATGAGCTTCCTCCAAATACTTTTCCATGAAACACTGCAATTCTTCATGGGAACTACCTCTTCCAGCGACCTCTATGTTGCGCACTATACTTCCTCATGGATTCAGGACTCTTAAAGAAACCTTTGTGTCGTGCGCTACAAATCTTCTCACGCTATTTCTTCCTGTATGGCCCTCTACACATCGAGCAAAAAATGCTTCTGTTGAGAAACATCAAACTTAGGAGGGGGATGCACCACCTTTCTTATCCTCCCCTCTAACCTTTGACCTAAGTTTTCACTAGGCTCAAATTCCATTTGTATCTTTGCTCCGCCTCGGGTTATCACTTATACATTATATATTTTAACCTTGTACAATTAATTATTGCAAACATATTCTTAATAAAAATAGAAAGATATAATGACACACACACACACACACATTACATAGAGAGTTTACCCTAGAAACTCAAACTAGGAAAACCAACAACCTGTTTAGAGCCACACATCTAATCTTCTATTCACCATATCTCTTCATTGTTTGCAATACAATGTACACACACACACACATTGTATTGCAAACAATGAATATATATGGTGAATAGAATTATATATATTTACCCTGGAAACTCAAACCAGGAAAACCAACAACCTGTTTAGAGACACACATCTAATCTTCTATTCACCATATCTCTTCATTGTTTGCAATACAATGTACACACACACACACACATTGTATTGCAAACAATGAATATATATGGTGAATAGAATTATATATA